>PUQB01000337.1:52500-276651 GCA_003024785.1 Selaginella tamariscina | reverse complement strand
CACACACACACACACACACATATATATATATATATAATCAATGCATATTAACAAATAGTATACAACACTAGTTTATATATATGCTATATATTCATATGGGTTATATATATACACACATATATATATGTGTGTGTTTATCTGTATAATTTATTTATTTATTAGTTTTATCTCTCGCACACACACGCACACTCCTGTGTATATATATGTGTGTGTGTGTGTTTGTTTATCTGTATGATTTTATTTGTTTCGCTCACACACGCATACACACAATATACATATACACATATATATATACCTATATACATATATACATACATATATTATGTGTACCAGTATCTATATAATTTTTTTTATTGATCTATCTCTCCCACACACACGCACACTGCTTTACACACACAACACAAACACATAATATATATATATATATATAATCAATGCATATTAACAAATAGTATAACACTAGTTTATTATATATGTTATATATTCACAGACTCTCTATATCTATATACACACATATATATGTGTGTGTTTATCTGTATAATTTTATTTATTTATTAGTTTTATCTTTCGCACACACAGCACACTCCTGTGTATATATATATGTGTGTGTGTGTGTTTGTTTATCTGTATGATTTTATTTGTTTCGCTCACACGCATACACACGATATACATATACACACATATATATACCTATGTACACACATATATTATGTGTACCAGTACTGTATAATTTTATTTATTTATCTATCTCTTGCACACACACGTACACTCCTATACATACATACATACATACATATATATATATATATATATATATATATATATATATATATATACACACATATATATGTGTGTGTTTTTATCTGTATAATTTTTTTATTTATTAATTTTATCTCTCGCACACACGCTAAGCCCCTCGAGCGGCGGGATTAATCCCGCCGCTATAGGTTTATGGCCTCGGCGGCGGGATTAATCCCGCCGCTATATGGTTGGGGCCATGGCGGCGGGATTAATCCCGCCGAGGCCCTTCACGCAGGCTATGGGCGGCGGGATTAATCCCGCCGCTCTAGACAAACCGAAGAGCGGCGGGATTAATCCCGCCGCCCATGGCCTGCGTGAGGGGCCTCGGCGGCGGGATTAATCCCGCCGCTCACCCATGCCCTGCGCGGAATGCGGCGGGATTTATCTCGCCGGCAATGGCCTGTGTGAAGGCCCTAATGGGCGGGATTAATCCCGCGGATTCCGCGCAGGGCATTTACAGGGGATGGGCGGCGGGATTAATCCCGCCGCTCATGAGGCTAACCGAAGAGCCTGCATGAAAGATCCTGCACGGAAGGCTAACCGAAGAGCCTGCATGACATGTCCTGCGCGTAAGGCGGCGGGATTAATCCCGCCGCCCAGGGAATTCACGCAGGACATGAACGGCGGGATTAATCCGCCCCACGCTCATGCCCTTCGCGGAGGGCGGCGGGATTAATCCCGCCGCTCAGGCACTTCCGCAGGATATAAGCGGCGGGATTAATCCCGCCCCCACCCATCCCTGTTCAAAATGCCGCAGCCAATATATATGTGTGAGCGCATGATTTACGAGAGGGCGGCGGGATTAGTCTCTCCGAACCTTCATTACCCGGTGGCGGATTAATCCCGCCACCCTTCTTTTTTCCTCCATTGGTATGTTGAATCAATCCCGACTAACTCTGTCTGAGACGGAGAAGGTTTACAAAATACCAATGGAGGGAACTGAGAAGGGTGGTGGGATTAATTTCACCATCCCTTACATGGTGGGCGGGATTAATCCCGCCGCGTACGCATGCCCTGCGCGGAATCGGGCGGGATTTATCCCGCCGCCATTGGCCTGCCTGAAGGGCCTAGGCGGCGGGATTAATCCCGCAAGATTTCGCACAGGGCATTGGCGTTCGGCGGGATTAATCCCGCCGACTAAGGCCCGAGTGAAGGGCCTGGGAGGCGGGATTAATCCCGCCGGACGCCAATTCCCTGCGCGGAATCGGGCGGGATTTATCCCGCCGCCATTGGCCTGCCTGAAGTGCCTTTAATCCCGCCCGATTCCGCGCAGGGAATTGGCGTCCGGCGGGATTAATCCCGCCGCATAGGGACCGGATTAATCCCGCCGAGTCTTCAATGCCTGTTGGAGGAATGAATCCCGCCACCCTTCTTTTTTCTCCATTGGTGAGTCGGACCAATCCCAAACGTTTCTGTCTGAGACGTAGAAGGTTTTCAACATACCAATGGAGAGAATTGGGAAGGGTGGGGAAATTCATTTAACCATCCTTACATGGTGGGCGAGATTAATCCCGCCCCCTTTCTGGAGTCACTGAAGGGGTGTGAGAAATAAATCCTGCCCAGTTCTCTCTGAGACCGAGAAGGGTGGCAAGATTAATTCCGCACTCCCGTTCAAGGCCTCCAGAAAGGTGGCGAGATTAATCCCGCCCACTCTTTCAGGAGGCATTGAAGGGGTGGCGAGATTAATCCCGCCGCACCTTCCATGTGAATATATATGTGTATTAGTATATATAAGTTGCATATCTCATTTTATTTACTTTTATCATCTTATCATAATATTTCGAGTAAAAGCTAGGAATCTATGTAAAACTGTCCAGAGCTCACATTTGTGGTGGTTCTAAAACGAAATGTTATCTTTCTTTTGCACTAACAAAATGTGAGCTTCGGACAGTTAATTACGTCTACTTCTCTCTGTGTATTATTTTTGTATATTCGGGTTTATACAAGTGTGTGTGCGTTTTTATATATTTGTATTCATAGTGTATTATTTTGCAGAAGGACGATTTGATCAAACAAGGAGATCGAGTCATTAGTATGGAGTCGTCGTCAAATTCTGGGTAAGAATTAAAATAAAATCTGTTATACTCGGATACTTGAACTAATCATTTTTGTATTCAGATGTGGAATTGAGGTGACATTAAAGACAAGAGCAGGAGAAGAGATGGGCAGGGGGATTCTGGAATCAACTTGGCCATATTTTAAGATAAATGGGAAGCGCATTGGAGCAACCATGGCTGCTGTCAAATTAACCTCTGTCACATCTCATGGACAAGCAAAACAATGGAAAGTAGATTCGCTAGTCAAGCACCCGAAAGCAGGCTGCGAACCCAGATTGGACGATTCTCGACACATATGCCTTGTTCCATCCAATGTCACGTTCTCGGATCCAGAGGTCGTCAGTTACAACATTAATTTCGGGTGGTTTTGTCGACTTGTGGATAATGACGTTCACGTGTTCACTAATGATGTTGACCTTGGAGTTCTTCTTCAACTCAACGAAAGCCCATCTATGGAGGGGATCCATCTGGATGTCTACTTCGAAAATCTTCAGACTCATCGAGTAGGTGTATTGTCAGGAGATATTGCTTCACAATACAGAAAATCAGCAAGTGAGCAATCTTCCCTCTTCACATTGAAGAAGAACACAGCGACATCATAATGGAGATTGAGAGGGTGGCTCGGTCTCAGGTTCTCTACAGATCACGTTCAATTTGCTTAGGAGCTTTGGGAGCTGGAAGAGTGTACCGAGAACACTAGAACAGCTGCAGTCGGGGATCACACATGTTGATTCGGATCGCAAAAGAAAATCATCAATCGTTTTGTCAGCTGCACCTGTGGCATCTCATGCTGCAATAAGTCACAAGGAAATGATGTTGGATGATAAGATTTATCCTTGTAGGGTTAAATATTGCAGCGTCAACCCAAACTTCAATTACAGGCCACTCAACCAGGAACGTGTAGCTGAGCTCATGGAGAAGATGAAGGACGACAATTCTTATACCGTTCCACATAATGCTGTTTTGTGTCCATACTATGAAAGAAGGAAGGGCGCTGACAAAGTCTGGATCACAACACCAGAACAACTCATGAAGATTCAGACGGAGAATAAAAATCTATCAAGTACTACATCATTAGTGGCCAGCACACAAAACGGCAGCCCAACGACTTCTCGATGAACACAACAAAGGAACGATGGCAACAAAACTTTCCGAGCATACCCGTGAGAAGCTGACAAAAAGATCGGCGTTTTTAGCTAAGCCGAATCTCACAATCGAGCAGTACCATAAGTTATCGGCGGAATGGGACGCTGCCGACACCAACCACTACAACAGCAAAATATGGGAGAAGTTTAAACACACGCGAGCCGTGTGGGAATCTCTTCAGCGACCACAAAGAGCTACCGCAGGGAATACACAATCTGCGGAATACCGGGTAAGCAAATTGTTTGGGCGGGATTTATCTCGCCGGTATATTAATCTGTCTTTTTCCTCAGAGAGTTGAAGAAATTGCAGCAGTTGATTTTGCCCAGGTGGGCGGGAAGGAAACATCCTTTCTGATGATGTTGATTTCTTGCCCCGAAGATAGGATCTTTGCCAAATGGTTGGGGATTATGGAATCCTTTTCAAAAGGAACACTGAAGAAGAAGCAGACAAGTGAAGGGGAGCCCTCAGAAAAGTCTGCAAAGAAACCCAGTAAGACGCCGAAGGCTAAGTCTGTTCAATCTACAAAGGATGTAGACAACGATTTCAAGCTCACATGGTTGAAGCCTTTAAATGGAACAACGATGGAGGAGATGGAAGTCTTGGCTGATTTGGTGATCGATGGCAAACTACAAATTAATAACAGCAGCCCAACCTCTCCTTTTCATCTCAAGGCAATGGAGTTGAAGACGGTCAGGCATTTCAAGGAGTGGTTGGGAATACACTGCCACAAACTGGGTTGGACCTCGACTTCAACATATGAAGAGGTCAGCAAATATTTGCATGTGACGAACGATGATATGCTTGTCGAATGGGTGAACCAATCGGAAGATCTAGGCAAGAATCTATTGCACGCCAACGCCAAAAAGGAGAACATTGGGATGACGCCTTCTCTTATGGCAGTCCTTCAGCAGCGGAGAACCGAATTGAACCTTATAAAGGAGGATGCTACGAATCACGACAAGCCCTACAGATGTTTGTTGTTAGATTCGGAGACTTTATGGGGTAACATCACTGCTTGTAGGAAACCGTTTCAATTGTTCGTGATGGATCGGCGGGTGTCAAAAAATCTTTCGACAGATAGGGCACTAGAGGATCTGGTGGAGAAACTTAGCCGTGCAAGCATATACATAGAAGGTATTTATTATTGAATTCATGCTTGCGCTCTTCACTGATACCTACTTTTTCAGGTATTTATTTCTTGATTCTTGCTCATGTCACCGATACTTTTGCCTTCGCCTTCGCCAAGAAGAATAGACATCGTTGGACAGGATTTTATATGAACGATGCTAATCCCAAGTGCATTGATACCGTTGTTCACTTGGTTGTTAGGAATGCGCCAAACAATTTCAAGCTTCCAAATGACTGGCCAGGCATCTGTTTGCACTCCAACGGCCCTGAACCTCCATCCGATACACCGATAGGTATGAGTGACGTATTCGGCAATGTACGTTATCCAAACATTACAAGTCAAGCGGCACGGAGCATCGTCAACTTGATTAGGGGTCCTGACAGTGATGCGTGGGTTTTTGACTACTGCACTAGGGGGTCCGTCTTGAAGGAGTGTTACCTTCGGCATACATGTGTGTTTGCCGTTGAAAAGGATAAGACCATGGTTGAGGACCTGAACAAGTGGATAGATTGGGTCTCAACTGAGTACCCCAACGAATCCATAAAGGCGTATTTGAGAAAGTTCCCTCCAGATAAGTGCGATAGCTCTGAAGGTGAATCTGGTTCAATCTCGGAGTCTGAGAACGAACTTCAATCAGATATTAGACCGGAAGTTATCTCGAGGAGTACAGAACATTCGCACACTCCAGGACCCATGGAAACATCAATAGAAGATGCAGAAGATCTTGAACCATCTCACAAGCGGCTTAGACCTTCTTCGCCTCACTCAGAAGGTAATAGCGAAGAAGAATTGATAATGAATTGATAGAGTGATGAATAGTTGTAAATGAGTGTAACATAAGGCATTTTTGTATATTTCTTTTATATTTGTACAGAAAATAAATTCTCAAGGATTAATGAAGCTTTTAGTTCAAACATGGGTCACACATTAACAAGGTAAATAATATACCTTGATAATTTTAAGGTCAGCTAATTATCATTTTGCAGATGTAATGAAATAATTGAGAACATGGATTTTCAGCATTGCATGAGGTAAGAGAGGGGTTTGGCGACAATTTCTTGTGCCACATGTCAGAATGACAGAGTTCATGCAGGAAATGGATAATAATGCAGCTCAAAACATCGTTACCATGGGGGCCACTTCATCATCATTTTTATTGGCTTCAGTTCCGAAATCAATTTCTTCAGCGCATGCAATATCTGAATCTTGTAAGGATGATGTACAATTAAATGATGAAGGGATAGGCAACGAGATAGTGGCAACGGATAAATGTGAAAGGGAGCAAACAAGTGATTTGCAAAGTATTCAAGAGGCAACGCTATCTCATGTTACTCATGGCCATATTGTGTTGTTGGATGTCAATGGTGTTCTGCTTCATCGACAAAGGCCCCAGGATAGAAAAAAGAAATCAAACAAGGAGATTTCATTCCTTGTCATGGTAAATTTCGATATGATATTATTTTTCGTCCAGGGTTGGATCGTCTCTTTCAAAAGCTTAAGGAGATGGGTGCGCTTGTGGGGATTTGGTCATGCATGCAGATTCATAACTTAACACCGCTGTTGAATTTACTTAAGAAACATTGTAGTGTTGCAGAAGAGGTGATTCGTAAAGATTGGATTTTTGACCAGCGAATGTGTCATAAACCTCTCGAATTTCACAATATAAGAAAGGAAAGCAAGCCATACTTCTTCAAGAATGAAAGAATAATTGGGACTCATGGGGAGATCAGTCGCTTAAGGATAATGAAGAATGCACAGATCTTAGTAGTAGACGACTCTCCTCAGAAGGCTATGCTCAACCAAAACATTGCTTGTATTCATCCAATCACTTTCGATCCATATTCTGATACCGATATCATGGATGAGCTAGTGAACTACTTGGATACGTGCCTCAGAAAGAAGAATCTCGAAAATTTTTGTGAGCAGTATCCACCGTATCATACATTTCCTGAAGCTTTTCTTTCTCGTGATATTGAATTTTATAAAATGAAGGATAGCAACCGGGCGCTTTATAATATTATTCTTAAGGAACGTCAGTTTTTAGATGAGCCTTTATGCAGACCTTCTCTTATCACATCTTATGTATTAACAAGGATGGCAACTCCCAATTGCATTCGTGAGAGTGTTAAGTGGTGGCAACAACATCAAGATATTGACCAAAATGATTTGATTAATCCGGAGAGTGATGATTTAGACAAAATGAAAAGATTTCTTTGTATGATAGAAAGAAAGTATTTATAAAAAATTAACATGTTGATAAGAAAATGATTTCATTTGTAATTATGTTTGATAGTATTTCTTCATTATTGTAAACTATTTTTAGAATAATATGAATATTCTAAGATATTTTAGGAATATTCCTTACTAAGTAAGGTTATTGAAGGATTAATTAATTAATTAATTAATATTTAAGGCTTAATTACATATTAATTAAATGATTAATTAATAATTAAAACTTAAGTATTAATTAGTAATTTATTTTATATTCCCATTTTCACGTATCATGCCCACTTTAGTTACAATGTGCATGAGGGGTTCTTGAGACAATCGGATCACGCTTGCAGCAGATAAAGAGGACATAGAAAGACCACGCTCAAAATGGAAACGCTAACTGATAAGGATTAGAATCCTATGTTCCTTACCTTAACTCAGTTGCGTAAAGCAGTTAGACATCAAGAACGTGTGTTTCTTGCAATGGTTTGGATACTGGTGAAGTCAAAATAGGAGATGGTCAAGAATCTGTTCCTAAACCTATTTTGGAAGTCTTGAACATGTTTAAAGAATGTGTTGCCAGAAGACTTGCCGCCCGAGTTACCTCCACGTCGAGTTGTGGACCACAGGATAAGATTTTGCCAGATTCGTCTCCACCGGTAAGAGCCCCATATCGGTTGAATCCTCAAGAGTTAGTAGAGTTGAAGAGACAGCTGACAGAATTGATAGGTCGAGGACACATTTGACCTAGTCAATTGCCGTATGGGCACCTATCTTGTTTGTAATGAAAAAGGATTTTACGATGTGAATGTGTGTGGACTATCGAGCATTGAATGCGATAACTATCAAAAATAAGTATCCTCTTCCACGAGTGGACGACTTATTTGATAAGCTATCGAAAGCAAAGTATTTTTCAAGAATAGACTTGAGATCGAGGTACCATCAGATTCGGGTAGCAGAGAATGACATTGAGAAGACCACTTTTCGAACGCGTTATGGATCATTTGAGTTTCTAGTTTTACCATTTGGGTTGTGCAATGCTCCAGCAACTTTTTGCACAATGATGGATGATGTGTTTTAGAGACTATCTTGATGAGTTCGTAGTGGTGTATATTGATGACATTCTGATTTTCAGTTCGACAATTGAGGAACATGTAGAACACTTAGAGAAAGTGTTTGAGAGGTTGAGAGAGAACCAATTGTATGCTAAAGAAAGCAAGTGCGCATTTGGTCAAACCAGGATAGATTTCTTGGGACACTTGATTTCAGGTGGGGAGGTTGCCATGGACCCAAAGAAAATTCAAGTTATTACTGAGTGGATGACTTTAAAAGATGTGCATGAAGTTAGATCATTTCTTGGTCTAACAGGGTATTACCGAAGATTCATAAAGGGTTACTCGGAAATAGCGGCCCCATTAATAGATCTTACGAAAAACATTCCATAGCATTGGACTCCAGAGTGCCAACGTGCGTTCGTCAAACTCAAAGAGGCTATTCTTCTGAGCCAGTTTTGCAATTGCCCATCTTTGAAGATCCCTTTGAAGTAGAATGTGACGCTTCCGACTTTGTAATTAGTGGTGTATTGCAACAAAAAGGACATCCAGTGTCCTTCTTCTCGAAAAAGTTAGATGCCGCGCAACTCGATGGCCTACTCACAAAAAGGAGATGTAATGCTATTGTTGCTTCCTTGGAGTATTGGCGTCATTATCTTCCAAGTCATGGCACTGTGGTTTGGACAAATAATGTAACTCTAAGGTATTTGAAACGCAGCCAAAGTTATCACACTGAAGTATGCTAGATGGCAGCAAAAGTTGGCACGATTTCAACCTGAAATCAAACATAAAGCGGGAAAGGACAATGTGGTAGCTGATGCACTCAGTAGGAAAGGCCATCTTCGAATTATGTCAGCACCCATGTCAACTTTGGTGGATGAATTCGTGACGGCGTATCCTCAAGACAAATTTGCTAAGGAGGCTTTGAGCCTGGTGGCAAAAAGGAAATAAGTTCATCAGTTACGAAGAGATGATAATATTCTAGTAGGAATAGAAAGTCGAATGGATGCACTCAAACAGGCACATTTTGCGGTACAAGATGGAGTTCTTTATTATAAAGGGACATGGAGGGAGAGGTTGTTAAGAGAGCATCACGACGTTCCTTTGGCAGGACATGGTGGAAGGCATAAGACATTGGCTTTGTTGAAGCAGGGATTCTATTGGCCGGGTATGATAGATGATTTGCCAAGTATGTCAAGACATGCCCCACATGTCAACAAGTAAAGAGCCGATCGCAAAACGAGATGGGAAGTTGTAGTGTATACCGATTCCAGAGTGGCCATTTCAAAGTGTTACTTGGACTTTATCATGGGATTGCCAAAATCTTGTAGTTTTAATGCGCTCATGGTGGTAGTCTATCGGTTTTCAAAGGTTGCTCATTTCATTCCAACTGTAAAGACAGTGAATGCAATTCAAGCAGCGAAGTTGTTTCTTCCACGAAATCATAAAGAGTGCGCGGACTACCGGAAACCATGATCTCAGATCGGGATCCTCGGTTTACGAGGAAGTTTTAGGGGACATTGTTTAAGCAGTTTGGTACGATGCTCAAGTTCAGTACAGCCTACCATCCGTAAACTGATGGTCAAACGGAGAGGGTGAACTGACAAGTCGAGGACTATCTCAGATGCTATGTTTTAAGGTGATCAACTGATTGGGTTGAATACTTAGATATGGCTGAGATATGTTACAATAACTCGATGCACACAACGATCGGATGTAGCCCAATGGAAGTGTTAACTGGGAATAAGGGTGGTATTCCTAAGAGTATGGTGTTCCAAAAGACGATAGCAATCGAGTTTCATCTGTAGCAGAGTTCACAGGACAATTGTATCGAACATGGGAAGTAGCTCGTCAAGCAATGGCTGCAGCACAAGAAAGGTATCATCAGCAATACGATAAGCATCAGCGGGATGTAGAGTATCAGGTTGGGGACATGGTATTGTGAGTACCAGAAACCTGAAGGTTCCAACGACTCTTTCGAAGAAGTTTCTATCGCACTACATAGGCCCATACAAGGTGGTGAAGTGAGTAGGAAAGTGGCTTATGGGTTAGATCTTCCTCCAGAGTTGGGAAACAATACACAATGTGTTTTCATGTCAACTTGCTTGAGCCATTCCACAAGGATGAGAAAACATCCACATATCATAATTTACGTCCGCCTCCAGAGTTAGTTGGTGAGGAGAAAGAATTTGAAAGTTGAGGCAATATTAAAGGGGCAAAACATTCATGGACGGCAAAAACGTAAACGTGAATATCTTGTTAAGTGGAAAGGGTACCCGGCATGCGAGTCGACATGGGAACCATTGGAGAATCTGTAGAATGCGATGGAGTTGGTGAATGAGTTTGAGACGAGGTCTCAAACTGATTAAGAAATAAAGTTATTTCTTCTTAACCTAGGGGCCGACAAACAACCTTAATTAGAGGCTTCCAATATAAATTCTAGTTAACTTAAAGAAATTAACTAACATGTTGTTTGTGTCGGGTGACAGACTTTGCAGACGTGCAAAAGGTCTCTAAATGACTTCTTGTCGCATGTGGTGCCTCCGGTAGCTGAGTTCTCACTTAGTGAACGACGGTTCTGAAGTATTTGGCTTTGCGTAATGCAAGGGGGGTAATAAAAACTTGTGAACTTTTTGCTGACTCCACATAGAGTGATTAGTGTTAGTTTTCAGTTAATTTTTCCTAACCTAGTCTAGTCTTGGAGTTAGACGTCAACGAGGACGTTGACATTCTCAAGGGCGGGGAGTGTGTCATAGTTTTTATTATGACTCGACCCTTTACTTGGGGTTTGACTGTTGTTACTTATCGAGTTGTGTGACAAACCCCTAGATGTAGTAGGAAACATGCCCGTTTAGTGCACTTGGGTATCTAGTGATGGTCCCGGCTAGGTGTCATTAGGTATTTGCAGGAAACTCTAGGCAAAGCTAGAACTTACCTTCTAGAAACTCTCCCTGGTTTGACGTTCCATGTTAGGGTTCTTGCAAAGTATAGCTTGTCAAATAAGGGTTAGGGACACTCCTAGGGTTGACCTAACCCTAGAGTTGCCCTAACCCCACACCCTAATACCCCCCCCCTCCTAGGGGTTAGGTTAGGACAATCAGTTTCTCTAAGGGCTGGCATTTCCGTGCTAGCCCACTTACTCATTTAGGTAAACGGGGGGGGGGGTCCGTCACATAAATAAGGTAGAGTATATGTAGTGAGGCTTCCTGGGTTCAAGAGAGAGCTCGTTAACCTCCTACCGGTGCAAGTTAAGCTTGTGTCGTCAAGGTGCAACCCTCCGTTGTGCCGCCCAAACTTCCACACGACAGGGGTACAACCCACCCTAGGTTAGACTATCCTTATCGTTGGCAGGATCTTG
Source organism: Selaginella tamariscina (assembly GCA_003024785.1). NCBI lineage: Eukaryota > Viridiplantae > Streptophyta > Lycopodiopsida > Selaginellales > Selaginellaceae > Selaginella > Selaginella tamariscina. The sequence goes on along the minus strand of PUQB01000337.1, from coordinate 264,897 downwards.
CCTTTGAGATAGAGGCACGTCACTTCCAAGGAGTTAGTCAGATTCCTTAGTCCGAAAACCTGCCCGCAAGTTCAAAAGACATTGCCTGAGTTCACGTTCCGCAAAACTAGTGGTTGAGGCCTTACTCTAGCCGCCTCAACCACACCAAGCTAGGAACGACACCTAAGCTCGGCTAGTCCGTGTATCCTGATTCACAAGGTGAGTATCGTTTGTGGACTTAGTCAGCTAGGGGTTTGACTTCCTAAGGCTTGGGTTCCTAATACGGGTTACTTTACCAGGTTCCGTGGGGTTTCCAAGAGAGGGGATTCCAAGGTTGGCACCTGGCAAGCCGCCTTTGTGGCACCAGGTAAAAACTCTGACACAATGTGTGTATTTAAATTATTTTTACATATGTATGCGTACAACACTCATACATAAATGAGGTTGTCTTTGTGCCCGATGTTAGACATGTGTACTATTTACTTTCAGACGAGTTCAAATCAATAAAGCATGTCTTATCTTCTTCATGGTATAGACAAATGTCCTCAAACTGTTCATTCCCAATTCTATGACACCAACAAAAGAGAGCATTTATAGCTCTCTCTCTCTCTCTCTAAACATACACACATACCTTATAAGTTCGAAGTATTTGGCAATATTCATAACATACACCTTGTATATTTCATCCCCCATGGTGTCTTCAGTGTATGCTAAATGTGTGTGAACCAGACTAACTTGCATTCATTTAATAATTGAAATAGCAATCTAAGTACAATTCTCTACAATTTAGTGTACACTTATGAAGTATAAAACTACAATTAAGTTCTTAAGGTAGATAAACTTGTGTGTGTGTGTGTGCGCGTGCGCATGCGCATACCTCGACAACTCCAACTTTGTAAAACTTGTGATGAAAAGCTTTTTTTGTTCTCATCTAAAAGAAATCCTTTGTATATGTATTAAGTATTACAACGAGTATATATCAGATAAAATATAAGATCCTAGTTAGTATGCTGTAGGTATAAATATGTTACATATTCCACACACTTTTGTGCTCTCTACCATGGCTAATTTGCAACTTTATGCACCCACAAGAGGCATGAATGCACAAATACAAACACTCATATATAGAAAACGATACAATAAAAGAAAGTAGTATAATATCATTTCACTTCATATATTTACAACTTACACGCACATATAAACGAGTAGAAATGTATACACAATAAAGAAGTTTGTAACTATGTGTGTGTAAGTACACTTTAAAACGAGCACGCACCAAATATATGCCATTTACTATCTTATAGTTTTGACAATACATGTACAACTAAAGCATTCATTTTCAATGTTATTACCATTTTTAATGTTAACCATGTGTATTTCATACTTGAAAGATGCAATTATTTACATCAAGATTATATTTAGGACATTATTACAGGTTATACATACCAACATGCTAAAATACACACCACACACACAATATAGGGGTAACATAACTAAGTTTGTTTAACTTTGTAGTTTAACAAGATCATGAGAGATGGGATGATGTTGAAGATGCAACTATAGCATTTGGAGCAAAAGTGTCATAGTTTTTATTATGATTGTTCTTTACTTTGGACGTTGATTATTGTTACATACCGAACTATGTTGATAAACTCTAGGGAATAAATATGTCCACTTAGTGCACTTGAGTATCTAGTGATGGTTCGTTAGGTATTTGCAAGAAACTCTGGAAGACAAGTAGTTATGAATAAGGTGTGCGACGTGAAGGACTGTTCCATAAAGAATAAAGAGTGCACGTTAAGGAAGAAGTAGAAACACCCTTAGAGTTGACCTAACCCTAGGGTTGCTTTAACCCCATGCTAAATCGCTTAAGGGTCGATGAGTCATTAGGTTAAACTCACCAAGTATATTTCTATTGGGATTTAAGATTTTAGTCCATTTTACAAAATAAAAAAACAAAAGGAGCAGGGGACGGGGCTTTTGTCACATATATTAAGTAGGATAGGAGTGGAAAAAACATACTAAAGACTAAAAGGTGTGTCTGGTTTCTTCCTCTCCGCTAACATAAAGCCTAGCTTATGTTGTTAAGACACGCCACCCTAACTTCCAGTTGGTATGTCACACCCTAAGAGTAATTTATGTTTATTGTTGACAAATCTATGCATGGGAGTCATGTTGAATTACATATTTCAATAGTTAAAAGTTGAGGCATGTCTTCAACCTCCTCCTCCATGTCAAATTAAGAGCAACACTCACAATTAAGTAAGGCACATTCGTGCTTTTGTTCAATTATGGGCGTGGAATTTTAGTTAATAGTTCTCTTTACTAGGTTCTTGAGGGTTCATAAAGAAATTTTAAAGTTGGCATTTGTGAGTTATATTTGTGGCACCAGGTCTAGCTATTAAGTTTAAGGGGATATGGCCAAGATAGCCCAAATAATGTCATAAGAACATGTGACACTAGATTAGATGACACAAGATTGTGTCATGGGTTTTACACCAAGGGGTTGGATACTCTAAGCAAGCAGGCATGCTTGTGCTTACATTAGGGTATTTAGCCTTGGGCATCCGTTCAAGGGAGGTTAGGTCTCATAACTAGGCATGCTAACTAACACATTAGTTAAGGATGTTCTTCCTGGGGACATGGGAATATGTCTAGGGGTTGAACAACTTAAGCTTGTTAACAGAAGCCCTTTTGTGAAATACTTTCATGGTTGCATGTTTGGGGTTGTCCAAACTTAACCTTAAGAAGTTTACTTAGTAAAACATCGTGTCTCCTTATGGTGCCCTCACTACATATTAACCTTAAGCTTAGGGTATGACTTGGCTGGGTTAGTCATGGGTTAGGATATCTCTTGTCACCCTGGGTTGTACTCTCAGATGAGGGTGATTTTCAAGGGGTAAGTCAAATGCCCTTAATTATATCACGAGGGTATGTGTAAGGTATGTTTTCTTGGTGAGATTAAGGCATAAGCTTGTTTAGGTCTTCTAGGACAGAATCCTAAGTTATCCTCTAGGGTTTGGGGATAATACTTAGGGTAGGACTTTAAATTTCATGCCTATTTGAGTATATGAGTTAAACTATTGAGTCATCTTAAAAGACTTAGTGTTTCTCACACAAAGTGTTGATATTGAATGGCTTGGTAGCCACATGTTGCCATGTACTGGCCCTTCAAGTTAAAACTTTAATAAGAAAAATTAATTATGAATGCAATTATCTTTTCTATTTACAAATCCCAAGATTAAGCACATTAAATATATATATATATATAACTCCAAATAAAAGAGTATGTTAGCGATGTGCATATGTGGAAGAAGGATTAGCAGACAAAACTGTGTGCTAAACAAGGATGTTAAGAACATGGAGAAGAAGGGTAGCAAATTAAATCCTTGCACAAAATTCTCTGAGGAGAAAGTTGTGGAGACAACTTTGTATACAAATTCACTTGATAGCTTGTTTGCACTCCTTGAATCTGCTTATAGAAGACCTACTTTTGAAAAGCTCCTACAAGATACTTCCACAAATAAGATTACACACACACATTTATATTGCCCGTGTATTGTGCATATACACATGGAACATATACAAGTAGTTATCTTTTCATATATATGGACAAGTACGTAAAATTCATACACTACACATACATGTATATATGTATATATACATGTACGCACCATATATATAAACATGCACACACAAGTAGATAAGCTTTATATAGATGCCCACACATGTAAATTATGTTCGTGCTGTTTATGTATACTTACATGGGTTGTACACACAATATATAGGGATTCTCTCTCACACACACATGTATATATCACATCAGTTTTATACAAGTTCCAAGACAAAGTGAGTAGCGCGAATAATGCAAAGTTTAATGAAAAAATTGACATATGGTCACATGAAACAGACATATTAATCAAGGATTATGTATGTAATAGCAGCATGTTGGCAATAAGTTGGGATAAACTCCCCGTAAGTGTCGTTTAACTTGCTTAATGATTCCTGCTAAGGAATATATGTGTATATGTGTACACATATGTATATATATTTTATTATATTATGTTTTATAATATAGGTTCATGTGCACACATGCACACACACACACATACCTGATTTATTCACAGTTATTCCAATAGAAGTGTGTGTCCAAATACATGACAAGCTATGGATTTTCCACTGGATCCATGCTCCTAAGTCTTTTCTCCAACAAATTAGATCCTACGACCTTGGTAAGATTTAGATAATAAAACATTCTTTTCTTCAAACTCAACTCTAGCTAAAAACATTTGAAATATGTAAACTTGATCAAAGTTACATTACAAAACAAAGTATAAGTTTAGAGCTTGTTCACAAGCTGCTAGAGAATCTCTTCAAGACCCTCGAGAATAATAATTATGCTTTCTTCTCATTTATCAACAATGTTTAAAATGTATTACCTTAAATTCATTATCAAGTTTAGAAAATAACACAAGTTAATTTATGTCATGAATTTGCGAAATATGCAGTTATTTATACTATTTATTAATATTTTATTATCATGGCAGTATTGGTATGTCATAATTTTTTTAGTTATGAAGTGTATGTCTCATTTGTAATTGATAAATATATTGCAGTTGAGGGGTATATTCCACAGGTTTTGTTTTTGTGAACTGTTATGTAAAAAATTTTAAACTTGATTTTTTTTTATTTTTGTATTTTTGTTCTTTTAATTTGCTAAACTAATGGTGCCAAAATCCTTTGTCAGTCCCACTTTCCTGTCCTGGTCGTGGAACTTGCCACCTGGCAGGAGTTCACAACTTCGTATGCTCACCAGTCCCACCATAGCCACCACCAACTGCACCGTTAAATCCCCACCGCTCGTCGTATCCCAAACCCTTTTTCTGTTACACGCATAATTTACATAATTTATGTACATATACGTTTTTATTAAGTTTGTTTCAATTACATCCTTTGTTTATATATTTGCTAATAATTGAATTAGTGTGGGTACAATACCTAGAGGGAGATTTAAAATATGGAACACACACACACACAATTGAAAGTTGGAATAATGAACGGTTCAGATTGCATGAGCCAACTTAAGAGAGTATATGCGATAGAATAACGAATCGTATGAGACTATGCCGTTAGGTTTTTATAGGCCGTTGACTGGCATTGACCCCTCAATAGAAGCAAACAGTGTAAATCAGTCGCCGTCTATGTTGCTTCTCAAATCTCCGCACGATTGCGTCTATCTCATCCTCCCAACACTCCGCCGCCTCTAGCTGTAAAAACAGAATAAACACGTTAATCTTCAGTTAATCACGTAATTAGTTATTAATTAATCAGACAAACCATACACATGCATTTATACGAAGAAAACATACACCACCATATAGAGCATATAAAACAAAGCTCTTGTAGTGTTCCATCTATGTACATTCAACAGTTTGATTATGTTTAGGAGCTCCTTTGTAGACTCCGCATTTCCCTTTAGGCTAGCCCTTATTCCACGTATCCATCACCTAGTCACGGTTAGTGTGTGTGTGCGTGTGCGTGTGTGCGTGTGTGCGTGAATATGCGTAGGAAAATGCAAACAGCCATCATATCAAACAATGTAAAAATACAATCTTTCACCTTTTGACACAAATCTAACGCAAGTCTTCCCCCAATTGCCGCTTCTTCATGATTATCTTTAACTTCGAGATTAACAACTAATACCGCTCTGTACAGTCTCTGTTCTCTGTTCTGAAGGTCTACAAAAAAACACTAATCATATACATATGACGTTTATACACGCGTGTATGTGTATGATGTGTATACAAGCACATATACACACGCATAAGATGAAAGTTTGATCTAACCTTCATTAACGAGGTCGAAAACTCTTTCTTCAAACGTCAAAACAACATCAAAAGCACCGTCTGCTGCATTATCTTGCCAGCGTTGAGGAGCATCTTTTACACTCGCATTACGTTTCAGCATCGGCAGTAAACCATTCCTCTTATACCTGCAATTATAACACATCAATATACGCATATCCGTGGGGTGTATTACTTAACAATAACAAAAACTATAACCAAATGAAGAATACCAATATACTAGAATATATGATTCTATACGATCAATGATATCTGAATATGTGTATATAACACATACAGATAAATGCGTGCTTATAAAGACAACCATGGACTAAAACATTCAATGATATCATGAAAATAGAATCTACCATATAAACATATGTGTGTGTGTGTGCGTGCATGGAGCGTGAGTGCGCATTATGACAACCAGTTAACAATAACATAGATTTCTCAGTATATCATAAACCTTTCATATATCACACTAGAATCACTGATATACATTGTCTATGTGTATATGTGTCCCCGTGTGTGTAATCACTTAACAATAACCTAGAAAACTACAAGCCCAAATGTAGAACACCATTTATATAATATAATACAGAATCATGAATCAAATACATCTGTGATATATTTATACATACAGGTCGGGATCTTTGCGCTTGAGATCTTCAATCATGAGATGATACGGAGTACCAAACTGGTAAATGTTGGGTTCGCGTATGGAAGGGCCAGGGAGTTTAACATGTGTACCTGTACCATACGAGCTTACATCCATGCCTTCCTTTTGCAGAAGGGCGTGCGCCTCCATGCTCCGATTCTGATTGGACGCACAAACCATTGCGTGCCGCAGCTTCATCGCGTACTAAACGAGGATTAAAACCCTACTAATCTAATCCCGACTGAAGATTCATTCTGATCGGAAAGAATCGGAAAAGCTACAAATCTGTGTATCTATTTCACCTCAAGAAGCCGCCGCCGCCGCCGCCTCCAGGCGCACAACATGAATCCCACACCCGCATTATATCCACAAAAGCATTTGACCTAGCAGAATCTACGTCGACGGCAAGGAAACTCGCTTAGAACCCTGATTAAGTTTAACGCCGTGGTTAGTACAATGTTGAAAGTTTCCAAAGGTCATAGGAACGAATCCTGTGACTTTTACTGAGTTAGCGGGTCGAATCGTTCCAACAGCAAATATAAAAATATTTTGGGAATATACCTTATTTGGATTTAAATGTATATCCTAGTATGATTTTATGTTTAAGGTAAGGGTTTAAGTATATGTTTAAAGATGAGTTTTAATTTATGACTTTTTGTTTAGAAAATTCTAGCGGTAAGAAATATATATACATCTTACTACGTTGGGTTACTCGTTTAATAACTACTTCTAGTCGTTTCCATAACATAACATAACATAACATTACACTTTACAAGATACTTCAAGATCCCTCCTGATAATTTGATATTGGTCATGGTCATTCTTTTATGGTTCTTTTAAGGGAGAAGATGCGGATCAACATGTTCATAATTATAAAGAATTAAAATATTCCATTAAAATTATATGTTTAACATTCTTATATAACATTTAAAATTTTAATATGAATACATATGTGTGTAGTTTATTATATCTACATGTATTATTTTTTTAAATTATAAAATACGTTCTACATATATTTATAAACATATAAATATGTTATATAAATGGACAATTCAAAATATGTGTGTGAAATATGGAGCTCTGAACAGGTTTGTATTTTTATTATTAGAATTTGTCAAATAAGCTTAGAGTTAAAATAATAAAAAATTATCAAATTGACTCTCTAGTATTATATAATTCTCAAATTGTCTATGTAATTATGTAAATATTCAAATTGATTTTGAGTCAAATTTACCACAAAATTATGCAAGTTAATTTCATCCCTAACAATATTCTTCATTAACCATAATTTTGCTCTCTTAAGGTACATTCTTTGTGGCACCGTAGTCAATTGGGAATGCATCTTAACTCACAAGACAACATTATTTAAGCATTTGATTATAACATAAGTTATCTTTACCAATTTTGTGAGTGTTCACGTGGAGGTACTATAGAGGTGACACTTAGTGAATTGTGTACATGCACCAAATAAAAACTTTAACATTTGTATTACAACAAATAATTAGTGACTCCCGTCGTTCGTGGAATATCCTAGGACCTCTTAAAATACTATATATTTGTGTTTGTGTGGAGTTTCTACCTAGAAAACTATCATTTCTAGGAACACTTGCTGATAAGTTGGCTCTCTTTGTTTAAGTTGATGCATGTGAGTGTTCAGCCTATATAGAGTGTTTTTAACCTTGTGTTAAGAATTTTTTAAGCATATTCTTTAAGAGGTAATATATGTGCTCAATACGATGAGTAAATGAAAAGGGTTATATGAAAGACCCAAATGAAGAGTATGAAACATATAAACCAAGCACAAGTACTATAGTTATACAAATACCATCAATTATGGGAGTCCAAGATGAATTAAAATTGAATTTATAAAAGAAAGTGAAACATGATTAACAGTTAGATTTCATTCCTCTCAGTTAGAATTTTGTTAAAAGATGGCCTCATTAAGTTCAAACTAATTAAGCCAATAAATTTTCAAGATTCAAAGTGTTAGAAATTTTGTATTCTTATCTAAAATATATAAAAACAATGAAATTTTTTGGGTAAGATTATAATTGCACTAAGAATATGTGTCACATTACAAATATGAGTACAAGTGGATCAAAATAGGATGACTAAGAGGAGAGGGATAGTGTTGTTACAATTATACTAGTACATGATGAATTTGATTATGAAACAATTAGGGTATCCATGTTCTTGGCCTTGTTATATGTTAACTATATCCATAGTAATATTCTCTATATGTTTATGAGTGGGTTCAGGCATTCTTAGAAACCTAACCACCCTAATACTTTCGTGAAAAGGAGTGTGAGACATGCGTAAACTACACTATTTATGTGAGGATTAATTATTATCCACACCATTTAACCAAGTATTAATAATTCTCAATGCTATTTACCTAAGGATTAATAATTGTCCATGGCAAACCACTTGACCAAATAGTCATTTCAATTCCTTTTGCCCTCTCAATTGTTAGGGTAGACTCAAACTTATGACTTCTAAAAGATTCTTATCATATTCCTATAAACCCATTAAGCAATGGCTATTTAAACCCTTCTTTTGAATGGCGTAGCTGTCACGACCCGATACAGGATACAAGATACAGGATACGGGATACAGGATTCGGCCTATAGGATATACCTACAGGATATGCCTACATGATATACCTACTGAATATGCCTACAGAATATACCTATAGGATAAGGGTCACCATTTTTAACTAGTGACTAGATTAGGCTCATGACCAGATTAGCTCTTGGAGTTGTGAACATAAAAGCTCTGACCTAATTATTATACAATTAGTTATTATTAACACTAGTCATTTTACGATCATTCTTGTTCCTTGTTCTTGTCTTGCTCCTTGCCTTCTGCTCTTGTCTTGTTCCTGGTTCTCATCCTGCTCTTGGTTCCTAGTTCCTGTCCTGCTCCTTGTCCTGCTCCTAAGTCAAACTTCCTTATTTTCGGAATCCTGCTCTCTTCTTTATTCTTAGATTGTGGCTTGACAGTTTGATAGTAACTCCTTTCATAGCTCCCCGATTTTTAGTTACTTATTTTTCCTTAGCTTTTCTTCTTCTTTCTTTCACGGATCATGGCAAATTTTGAGCAATTCCAACGTGGCACCAAAATGTTGCTTCATGAGCTGGCCACTTTGCGCCAAGTGGTCATAGATTTGCGAGGTTTCACCAACGCGGCGCATGCAGCTGCTAATGCATCCTCCAAGGCTGCTGCGCAGGCTCTCTCTCAAGCATCTGTGGTTTCCTCTCCATCGAACTCTTCTTTGGAGCTGAAGATCAATGTCAGAAAAGTTCGTAATCGCACTGATTTCCAAGGTTTCCTGAATCAGATCAGGGTTTTGATCCGCATGCAACCACGCCACTACTTGACTAATGCACAAAAGGTTGGGCTTTTGGCATCCTTACTAGTTGGATCCCCATGGGCTTGGGTTGCCCCTTTGCTGGAGTATGATGACCCATTGATGGAAGACTTTGAAGGATTCGTGGCTGCCTTTGAAGCCTGCTTTGGAGATCCTAACAAGTACTGTTCCGCATGCACAAAGTTATGGAAGCTCACACAAGGGTTCCGACCAGTTTCCGTCTATGCATCCATTGATCGAAACACTTCCGTTTTGGGTTGAGGATGACGTGAAGGACCTTCTCCTTACATTACCGGATGCCCAAACATTAACGGAGATCATGCAACAGGCCGTCGCTACGATAACTGTTTATTCGAGCGTCGTCAGGAAAAATCCCGTCAACAATTCCTGCAAGCCAATCCTGCAGCTGTAGCACATGTTCATGCGACACCTCCCTATGGAGGTTGAGAAATACAAGCGTGGCCCACTTTCAACTGCTAAGAAGCAACGTCGTCGCGGTGAGAACTTATGCTTGTATTGTGGTGAAGCAGGACACAAGGTGGTAGAATGTCCTGCTAAAGCCAGGAAGTTTAAGACACATGAAGTTGAAGCTGAAGTTTAATGTCCACTCCTTCTAGGAGCCGCAAAGTTGGACGTAGGTGCAGGCTCCATTGGTGCTGCTCATATCATCCCATCACTCAAGTTTCTTGTACACATTCGCCTCAATGATTGAGAGCTGAAGGAGTTTGCCTTGTTAGACACTGGTGCAAATGCATGCTTCATGGATGACACTTTTGCAACTCAGCATGGCATTTCAGTGGTGAAGTTGAAGCGTGCAGTTCTTGTAAAAGTTGCAGATGGTCGTCTGATTGCTTCTGGCGCAGTTACCCATGCTACCACACCTCTCTCTTGTAGTCATGGCGCATTCAACTGTTCGATTTTCTTCAACTTGATCAAGACTCGGTCGACTCCCATCATTTTGGGCATGCCATGGTTCGTGGTTGCAAATCCTCAGATCGATTGAAGGTCTAGGACGCTCACGTTTTCCTCTCTGACAGCCAGGATCAATCCTGTACTTTCCAGTGTGCAAGATAGGTCCTTAGTGTCTGAGGCAGTACAAGCTACAGGATTGATCGTGCCTGTTCCTGTATCAGTGTTGAAGACTCCTCCTCAACAAGATTCACCTCATGTCAGTTCCTCACACATCCGCAAGCTTTCTCTACTCCTGTAAGTTCACGGATTTTTGTATAGGGTTCTTTCAATCCTGTATCAGTGTCGAAGGTTCCTCCTCATCAAGATCCACCTCTTGTCGGTTCGTTAGCACATTCTCAGGCTTTCCTCACTCCTATGCATTCACAAACTTCTGTACAAGATTCTTCCAATCCTGTACACTTGTCAACATCCACACAGGTTTTCTCCAATCCTGCCTTTTTTCATTACTCTGTTTCTGTTCCATCCTCCAAAATCCTTCTCTTTTTCATTCACAACTCCCTCCTTCTCCTCTTTGAATTTGTACCACTACTATGCATGAACTTGCCACTGATCCTGCTCCTTTTCATCTCTTTGCTTTTTAAGTAACTCCTACGTTCTCTTCTACCTGTCTTGTATCTGACTCTCTTGTTTTTCAATCCCCTTCTCCTTCTCCTACTTCTTCCCTGCCATTTAAGTATTACTCCTTTCAGAACGTTTTTGATAAGCACAAGGCTGCAGTTCTTCCTATTCACAAGTCCTACGACTGTCCTATCAATCTTGCAGAAGGAAAGATTTTGTTAACATACAAAACTTTCCTGTGTGCAGAAAACACTGTTCACAGCGCAGGAAAAGCTTTGCAAGTTAAAGTGTAGGGATTTCGTCCAATAGAGAGCTCTAGATATATACTTATTCGTCTCTAAGGTCAAGGATAGGATTTTGCTTTGGCCATTGCCATGTATAAGCATTCACAATACACCATAAATATGCACTTGCATTACTATATGAATACAAAGAGATAGCAAGTGTGGAGACTTACTTCTCTCCCAAAGATACTCTCTCTCTCATGCATTGCTCTCCATAGCCTTCATAGTCTCTCTCCTTCTTGCCCTTCTTGCCCTTGCCCTAACCGAATCCTGTCCTCCTCCAACCGTCATAACTGTCTGCTTCCTGCAACCGTAGGATCCTTCCTACCCTGTAGGATTTTCCTACTGCTGTAGGATTTTTCCTGTACACAGGATATTTCCTACTACTACTTTCCTACAAGTTATTCCTCCACCGTAGGAAAGTCCTATGTATGCAGTTCCTACATGCTATATTTTTGGCCTCTAACACTATTCCCCACCTTGAAGATTTGCAGTGTCCTCACTGCACCTGTCCTGCACCCTCATTCTCCTGCGGCTCCTCAGGATACTCTGTCTCATATTCCTCCTTGTACCTCACAAACTCTGCCTTTACCTTCTCCATTTCCTGTGCCATGGATGCCACCTGCAGTCGGAGACCCTGGTTCTCCATCTGCAGTCGTTGAAGTTCCTCTCCCCACCGTCAGTAGTGCTCCTCCCTGTCGGAGTTCTTCCTGTGTCTTGACTATCTTCTGCGCCATCGGCATAGGTTCTGAAACACTCACAGGCTTGCTCTCAAGAACCGTAGGACTAGGAGTCCTTGCCTTCACCGGTCGTGCTCCTATCCTACTAACTGTAGCCTGCATGGTGTTGATCTTCGGCATTATCACTGCCTCCACCGCTTCTGCAATCAACCTCGAATTCTGCTCTGTCCTTCACTGTGTAGCCCATATTCACAAACTGGTTGTACAATGCTGAAGCCAACTGTGGTACATCCTGCGATGCTGAACTCACCTTTGCCGATTTGTCCAGTATCTCCTGCTGCATACGAGACAAAACCTGCGCCAGCTGTACCTCAACCTCCATAGGCACTTCCTCCTGTCTGAAGGATTTCCGCGCTTACCACCATCCATGAACGTCCCTGGTTCCATAAACTCCGTTGCCATTTCTTCCGCCGCGCTTCGTAGCATGAGTCATTCCCCCACCTGATGCATAGGATACCCTCCTCGTGCAAACGTACCTCTTCCTCTTGGAGAATGCCCTGCCGCTCCACGGTTGAACCATGGCTGCCGTGTCATTGGAACACGTCCCATACCTTCACTTGGTGATTGATCTTGCCCGTTGGTAACTGCAACAAAACTGCAGTTGCCTCCTCAACTGTTCCTGGAATATCCCGGGAATCTCCTTTCCCTTATTCCCTAACGCTCCGGTGACAACTCCACCGATTTCCCTGTCTCCATTGTTGGTAACTCCTCCTTCGTCACTCCCGCAACTCAGGCGACTTCTCTTCCTTATTGTGTTCTCCAGACGTTCTATCCTGCGACTGTTCTTTCGGCTTATCCTCTGCTACCTTCGTCTGAGTCGTGGTACTTGTTCATGTGGCTTCTCTAGCTCCATTTGTACCACTTCCTCCAACGTCTTCTTCTCCGGACGCTGTCCCACCTTCTGTGGCTCTCTGGTTTTCAGCGGCTTCACCCTCAAAACCTGTTCCGAGTGCTCTTCCTCCTCCTCTTCTCCTGTTCCTGTCGAATCCTCATCATCCAAATGGATGCTCTCCGTCGCGGGCTTCGTCTTTCCCTTCCGCACGGACTTCCGCATCGGCATCACCGTGATATCTTTTGCTTCTTCCCCGGTGGTGTCTTCATCACCTTACTGGTACTCTCCTGACGCTTCCCACTAGTCACTTCCTGTACCTTCTTTCCTACAGCCTGTTCTGAGGTGTGAGCACCTTCTGCAACTTACTAGCATACTCCTGCTCCTCAACTTCCTCTCCACACTCCATCACATGATTCACAAGTGACTGTATCCACGCCAATGCATCATCGGAGACTCCTTCTGCTGTATCTCCTTCTCCTGAGCAGTAAAAACATACTCACCCAGTTTCCTGAGGAGATAACGTGCAACTCCTGCACACTTCCCCGTCTTAAGTGCGTCATACAGCGACATAACTGTCTTTGAGCTGTAGTGGAAGAAAGTCTGAACTCAAAAGAGTTCACCAGAAAATTTACCACAAGCTCCTTCTTCCTCCAATCCGCCACACGCAAGCCAAGCTTGCTATTGTATTGCCTCCCCTCTTTCAGATAGATATCTAATTCTTCTTATCTACCTCCAACTCTCCTTCTCCTAATGGCAGCCGAAATACCTCCGCGATTGCCTTCTCATTAATCAACATCCTTCTCCCTTCGGCATATGCAACGAAGTTATCCCCAACCATCTTTTCCGCCATCATGATGAAATGATAGCACTGTAGCGCATCAGGATTTACCTGCGCTAGAAGGTGAGCATACTTCTCAAGACCCAATCCCTGAAGAGCGTTCTCCAGCTCTGGATTGATCTCCCATCCCGTCAACATGACTGTAAAATGGCCACATGCCAGATTCAGCCGCCTTATGCAGAGATCGGCAATTTTTCACCACAAGAGTATTCTTCCTCCTGCCATATCCGCGAAGAAAGAAGCTACAAACCCTAGATCTAGGTTTGGCGCTGATTTCCAAGTGTATTGGAATATTCGTATAGAATATATCTCAACGTCTATAAATGATACTTCATACCTCTCAACTTATTTATGTTTACCCTTTCCTGCATTCCGTCTCCTGTTAGGGTTTCAACATTTACCACACCTTCCTCACTTATCTCCTTGACTTTGAATGGACCTAACCATTTCATTTTTAATTTATCCTGTGGTTTATCAACACTTCCTCTATACCACAAGACCAAATCTCCTTCTCTTATATCATGCTTCTTTTTTCCTATTATACCAGGCTCTCCTTCTTTTCTGAATTGCCTGTACAGTCCATAAAGCATGTAATCTTATCTCATCCAGTTTTTCTAATCCTGTAACCTACGTTGTAAGGATTCTTGCTCACCTAAATTATGCTTTACAGCAATCCTTAAAGATGGCACAATATATTCAACAGGAGTTATTGCCTCAAGTCCATATGCTAACTTAAAAGGCGTCATTCCTGTTACAACCTTATAGGCTGTCCTGTAAGCCCACAAGACTTCAGGAAGTCTTTCATCCCAGTCTTTTCCATTTTCCTGAATCACTTTCCTTAAAACATTCTTAAGGACTTTATTTGTAGATTCAGCTTGACCATTCCCTTGAGGATAATAAGGTGTAGATTTCTTATGTTTTATAACAAATTCTTCCATAAGTGTTTGAATTGTTTCATTAATAAAGTGTTTTCCTCTATCACTTATGATTTCCTTAGGAATTCCATACCGCACTATAATCATATTATATATAGCACGGGCTGTATTATAAGCATCAGCTTTCCTCATAGGTTCTGCTTCTACCCACTTAGTCATATAATCCGTAAGTACCAGAATATATTGATTCCTTTTTGTACTCACAGGATTTATAGGTCCTATAAAATCCATTCCCCACCTTTGAAAAGGTTCTAGTGGTAGGATAGGATTTAAGGATATACCTGTTTCTTAGGTGGTATATGTGCTCTTTGACACTTATCACATTTCCTACAGAAATCTCCTACATCCTTCCATAATGTAGGCCACCATAACCCAGCCTGTAATATTTTCCTTGCAGTTATTTCCTCTGCAAAATGCCCTCCTGCTAGACCCGCATGGGCCTCTTTCAGGATATCCATAACCTCAAAAGGTTCCACCCAACGTCTTAACACTCCATCCTGACCCGTCTTATATAACTTTCCTCCCACCAAAGAATAACGTCGTGTCCTCACGACAAATAACTTTTTCTGATCATTAGTCTCATAGGATGGTGGAACTAGTCCAGTCGACAAATAAACTTTTATGTCCTCCATCCATGTAGGAGGAATGTGCACATGAAACAAGTGTGCATCAGGAAAGTCATCCATGTACTGGATTGGAACTTCTCCTGTTTTAATGCGGCTTAAATGGTCAGCCTGTTCATGCTGTCTACCAGGTTTATGTATGATTTGAAAATCATATCCTGTAACAGGAGAAATCTAGCTAAACGTCCTGTTAGGACTGGCTTGTTTAAAAGATGTAACAAAGCCTTATGATCTACAAAGATTTTGACTTTATTAGCTAATAAATAGTGTCTGAATTTATGAATTGCATATACCATTCCTAAAGCTTCTTTTTCTGTGGTAGTATAGTTTACCTCTGCCGGTGTTAACCTGCGACTTGCATAGTAGATAGGACGGTCCTTTCCATCTTCCTGCGTCTGTGTAAGGATGCTCCTATTGCATGTCTGAGGCATCAACCTGCACATGAAATTCCCTGTCCCATTTAGGATTCACTAATATAGGTGCTGTTACTAAAGATTTCCTTAATGTATCAAAAGCTTCCTGACATGCAGAGTCCAATCATAGGATTTTCCTGCCTTTTAAAAGGTCAGTTAAAGGTCTGGCTATTTGGGCATAATCCTTAATAAACCTCCTATGATAGCCAATCTTTCCTAAAAACCGCCTTAATTCTTTTAGATCCTGCGGGTTGTAAGGTAAGTATAACTTTAACCTTATCCTGATCCACTAGGATTCCTTCCTTACACACTACATGTCCTAAGAGAACTCCTGATTTTACAAAAAAATTACATTTCTCAGGATTTAAAGCAACTGATTTTGCTTACATTTCTGAAAACACCTTAAAGATGATTCTCTTTATCACTATATACACTAAAATCATCCATAAAAACTTTCATAAAATCCAATAAATATTCCCTAAAGGTATCAGTTATGATCCTTTGGAAAGTAAAAGGTGCATTACATAAGCCAAATGGCATAACTTTATATGCATATGCACCCCATGGACTTATAAAAGCTGTTTTATGTTGGTCCTCCGGAGTACTAGAATCTGATTATATCCTGAGAATCCATCCATAAAGGAATACATCTCATGTCCGGCCACACTATCCAACATTTCTTCTGTAAATGGGATAGGAAAAACATCCTTCTTTGTGGCATCATTTAACTTCTTCACATACTCTCAACTTTCCATTCTTTTTAGGAACAATCACAAGTGGTGATAACCATTGTGCACCCTGTATAGGATAAATAAAACCTACACTTAACAGCTTATCTATCTCCTCCTTCACAAGCTGTGCATAATTAGGATTCATCCTATATGCTCTCTGTTTCACAGGCTCACTTCCTGGTAATAATTGTATAGTGTGTGTACACAATTCAGGAGGTATGCCTTTAAGATCTTTATAGGACCAGGCAAAAACATCCTGATATTTTTGAAGCAAATTCAATCCTTTTTCCGGAATTCTTTATCTAATTCCTGAGCAATGAATAGGTTTTTAGGTTCATTTTCTGTACCTATATTCACTTGCTGCAAAGGATCTGTAGTATACACATATGTATACTCTGCAGGTTGTTCCTGTAAATCAATCTCATATGGGATTGCCTTATAGAACTTTTCCTGCAATCCGGGCCTATCTTCTTCCTTCTGCTGAACAGTTTTCTTTCCTTTCAGCACTACGTTTAAGTCTATATCTGTCAGGACTTTTAAGTCAGGATATGCTTTCAGGATTTCTACTTCTTCCTGATCGTCTAAGCCATTAAACCAGTCATATCCTTCTAAAATAAGAGGTCTGTTTTCCTTTTTAACATACCTTTTTGTATGATTGTATATCACCGGTTTTCCTTCTCCTTCTCCCAGCGTCATCTTTCCTGTTCCCCAATCCTGTATAACTTTAGCAGTTTTCAGCCAAGGCTACCTAATAACATAGTATATACAGTATCTTTTCCTTCCATTTGGAGGACAATAAGGGACACTTATATTTAAGACCCTTTATAGATATAGTCACTCCTCTCACTATACCTGTAGGCTTGACACTTCTCTGGTCTGCCATTTTTAAATTAAAAGGAGCAGGCTCAATGGGTCCTAAACCCATTTTCTTACAAGCATGTTCCTCAATAAAATTAACTCCTGAGCCTCCATCTATAAGGACTTCTTTTATCTTGTTTTTACCAATATATACAGTAATGCTGGGCACATACCCATCATAATCACCTTCTTTTTCATAATGTTTTTCTACTCGGTGAATTTCATTTCCTGTATATGCAGGTAAGGATTTTGGAACAATGTTCAACATTTCCAAGATTTGATTTTTAATATATGGGGCAATATGTATTAATTGTCCCAACGTGATTGTAATTTCTTGGCTCAATGCACTTTGAGCCATTGATTCTGCCACGTCATCCTGAATCCGTTTCACAGGAATGCTCTGTTTTCTAGGGTTACTCTGTTTTACAGGAATATTCTTTTTCTCTTGAATATTCTTCCCTAAAATAGAATCAGTTATTTTTAGATCTTTAGGTATATCCGTCGGTTGTGTATCATCATCCGAGATATACTCAGGGAGATCTCGTTCTTGGAGATGAGTGTTCATCTCTCCCATTGTTTGCGTACTATCCCGCAATGGATACACAGAATTTCCTTCTTCTGCTGGAAGGTATTCCTGTTTCTGACATATATTTCTTTTTGTACAGATTACTGCTCTCACGGCAGGATGGTTTTCTAGCTCATTCTCGTCCACATCAATGAAACCGAGCTCCAAGCTCTCTCTTAGGAGCATTGTTTGAGGTGGAAGGCTGATTCTTAGGACAATTTGGAGAAATATGTCCTTTCTCTCCACATGTATAACAAGTAAGATTAATAGAATTCCTTCCTTGTACTTGTCTTTGTCTATAGTTATTTTGATCTCCATAACTTTCTTTTCTTGGATATCTTTCTGTCCTCTATAGGACGTCTCCTTCCTTCCCATATTAGGCTTGTATGGTGGAGCATATCTAGTTTGATTCCCCTCATACAGCCTATCATCTCCTCCTGTATAAGGAACATTCCTTCTGTTATCAAAAGGATTCCTATTTCTTCCTTCTTCCCAACTCCCAGGCTGTTCCTCATAATAGAGCTTCCTATTCCGAGATGGGAATGTGGTAACAGGTGGTTGTCTCACAGGAAACGGCCTGTTATACCAGCCTTCTTTCTTCCTTCTTTCTCCTTTCTTTTTCCACACGTGCCACATTTTGATTAATAAAATACTTACAGTCTTTTGCCGAATGTCCTTCTTTATCACATATTTGACATTTTGGCAACTGTAGTCTACACTCATCCTTAGTATGTCCAGGATTTTTACACTTGGCACACCATACTTTGGCATCTAATTCCTTATACACAGGATTACCTTTCAAGGACTTAACTAGCTGTAATAACATTCTCTCATCAGCCTTATAATCCCGAACTTTGATAGGTTCATCCTCATCATCTGAACTATCCTCCTTTCTCCTTGAGGATTTTATCTTTCCTTCTGCTATGTTTTCTATTTGTCTCCTCTTCTTCTCATAATCTTTAAGATGCTTTACAAGATCTTTCCTGTCTACTTCCTCAATTGTCATTGCATAATGCCTATATGGCTTCTGCAATCCTTGCTTATACCATTGAAGCAAAGCTTCTTCCTTAACATATAGTGAGCATTTCTTTTCATGCTTTTTAAAACGGTGTGTATATTCCTCTAGAGTTTCAGTTTTTCCTTGTAGGATATTTCTGAGCTTCTCTAAGTGCTCTTCAGGCAACTCTTCCTTTTTAAAGTATTCTTTAAAAGCTTCTGTAACTTTCTCATAATCTTCTCTCACATCTTTCTCCAACTCATAATACCAATCAGATGCATTTCCTTTTAATGTGTGAGGAAATATAAGCAACTTATCTGCATTGCTTACTTTATACAACTTTACAACTTCCTCAAACTGCAATAAATGTCTTTTAGGATTTTCCTTCTTTCCTGCGGAAAATATTGGGAACATCAATGTGCCTCCCAACATTCCGGGGAAAAGTGTCATATTAGACATACTCGGTGGGTTTTCTCTACCACCTTCCTCCTCACCAAGAGGGGAATTTCCAGGAGATTCCTCCTGGTCTAATAGGAAATCCTGTTCTCCGAGGAGTTCCTTCCAACTCCTCTTCTCCTGCAGTTTGATAGTCACCGTATTGTATATCCTCCACACCTTTAGCAGCACTTTCTCCTATCTGATCAATGAGTTTTATAAGAGCTTCTTGCCTATTAGCAAGCTCTATTTGCTCAGCTCGGGCAGCCTCTCTCTCGGCCTGCCTATTATCTCTCTCTCTTGCTAGAGACGAGTTAGGATTATGTTGCCTCCAAGGCTCCATCCATCATCATATATATACACACTTCTTTTTCACTTAAGCTCTACTTCTCTCAGAGCTATATCACTTCTCACTTAGGAATTCAACAAATTCCTCCACAACAATGGCGAAATCCCTCCGTGGTCGCCATGTGTTAACATACAAAACTTTCCTGTGTGCAGAAAACACTGTTCACAGCGCAGGAAAAGCTTTGCAAGTTAAAGTGTAGGGATTTCGTCCAATAGAGAGCTCTATATATACTTATCTCGTCTCTAAGGTCAAGGATAGGATTTTGCTTTGGCCATTGCCATGTATAAGCATTCACAATACACCATAAATATGCACTTGCATTACTATATGAATACAAAGAGATAGCAAGTGTGGAGACTTACTTCTCTCCCAAAGATACTCTCTCTCTCATGCATTGCTCTCCATAGCCTTCATAGTCTCTCTCCCTTCTTGCCCTTGCTTGCCTCTTGCCCTAACCGAATCCTGTCCTCCTCCAACCGTCATAACTGTCTGCTTCCTGCAACCGTAGGATCCTTCCTACCCTGTAGGATTTTTCCTACTGCTGTAGGATTTTTCCTGTACACAGGATATTTCCTACTACTACTTTCCTACAAGTTATTCCTCCACCGTAGGAAAGTCCTATGTATGCAGTTCCTACATGCTATATTTTTGGCCTCTTAACAAACTCCACCGTTCGAATCGATTTATACATTGTCACCTACAGAATTGGATGTTCTTCGTCAGTACATCGAGGACAACTTGGCATCTGGCTTCATTCGTCACTCAAAGTCCCTTGCAAGAGCACCTATCTTCTTTGTCATGAAGAAAGATGAGAGTTTGTGTTTGGTTGTGGACTACAAGGGTTTGAATCAAGTCACCATTCGGAACCGATACCCGTTGCCATTGATCCTAGAACTTCTCGATCAGCTGCGAGGAGCAAAGGTGTTCACAAAGATCGACTTACGAGGGGCTTATAATCTTGTACGGATTCGTCCAGGCGATGAGTGGAAGACTGCCTTTCGTACAAGGTATAGACACTTCGAGTACACGGTGATGCCTTTGCCCCAGCCGTGTTCCAACATATGGTGAACAACATTTTGTGACTTCTTGGACCAGTTTGTGGTAATCTACCTCGATGACATTTTAATTTTCTCCAAGGACTAGGCACATGACAAGCATGTACGACTAGTTCTACAAAGGCTTTGTGGCATGGCCTATATGCTAAGTTGGAGAAGTGTTTTTTTGACAGGGATACTGTGGAGTTCTTGGGCTACATCATCTTTCCTGCTGGCGTTTCCATGGACATGCACAAGGTGAAGACTATCGTGAAGTGGGAAAGGCCCAAGTCTATACAAGACGTACAATGTTTCCTTGGCTTTGCAAACTTCTATAGGCGATTCATACAAGACTTCTCCAAGCATGTACTTTCACTCATGGAACTCACCAAGCGCACAGGAGATTCTCTTGGTCCGATAAGGTGGAACATGCATTCATAGCACTCAAGGACGCCTTCACGACAGCTCCAATTTTAGCACATCCTGATCTTTCTCGTCCCTTCTTTGTTGAAGCAAATGCTTTGGACTTTGCAGTAGGTTCTATCCTATCTCAAGTTGGAGAAGACAAGTTACTTCATCATGTAGCCTTTCACTCTCGTAAGTTCCTTTCAACGGAGATTAATTACGAGATTCATGATAAGGAACTCAAGGCCATTGTGGATTCATTCAAGGAGTGGCGGCACTTCCTAGAAGGTGCTGCACATCCTGTACAAGTTCTTACGGATCACAAGAACCTTGAGTTTTTTCAAACGGCTTGAGTTCTCAGTTGGCGATAGGCTAGGTGGGCGGAAATCCTATCACGTTTTGATTTTGTCATCGTTTGCAGGCAAGCGGATGCATTATCTAGGTGCTCTTACCTTACATCGACCCCGGGCGATCCTGTATATGACTGTCAAAAGCAAGTGTTGTTAGGTCCTAATCGACTTCGGCTTGCAGCACTACAAATTCATTAGGCTCCAGCAGATTCAACACTTCTACAAGACATTCGTTTGCAATTGGCTACAGACGACTTGGCAAAGAATGTGTTCTCACACATTAGTCTCGACATCGAAGTTCCTCTTCCTCCAATTCCCGTACAGACTACAAGTTGTTTGCCATACAGGACGGACTCATGTACTGGGAAGATCTCTTGTACATTCCTGTTGGTGTTTGCAGGACTCGTGTGGTACAGGATTGTCATGATACCCCGGCTACATGACATTTTGGTGTGGCCAAGATAGTTGAGTTGTGACTTGCAACTATTGGTGGCCTGGGTTGCGAGGTTTTGTGGAAAAGTTTGTACGGAGTTATAACACCTGCAGCAGGTCGAAGATGCCTCGTCACGCGCCCTCTGGTCTTCTTCATCCTTTTCTTGTTCCTTCTGCTCCTTGGAGATCCATTTCTATGGATTTCCTCACAGATCTTACTCTTGTGGATTTGATGCAGTTCTTGTGGTGGTTGACTGTTTCACCAAACAGGCTCATTTCCTACCATATAACAAGACTGCTATAGGCCAACAACTGCTGAGTTGGTGATCCGCGAAGTGTTTCGACACCATGGTCTTCCTGAGAGCATTGTTTCTGATCGAGGCCCACAATTCATGTCCAGTTTTGGCGAGACTTCTCTGGAGTCTACAGTTAAAGCGGATCTTTCTTTAGGATATCATCCACAAACTGATGGGCAATCAGAATGCACGATTCAGACCTTGGAGCAATATCTTCGTTGCTTCATCAGTTACCAACAGGACAACTGGTTGGACCTTTTCCAATGGCGAAGTTTGCCTACAACAACTCCGTTCATGCATCTAAGCCAGACACCTTTCTTCGCTCTTATAGGCTACCATCCACGTTTTGACTTTGCTCCTCCTGCTTCTCCTTCTTCAGCTCCTGCAGTACAGATCGTCTCCAACATCATCGTCAGGTACATGATGATCTCCGGGTTCATCTTCAGCAGGCACAGGAACAGTACAAGCATATTGATGCTCATCGTCAACCGGCACATGCATACAAGATTGGTGATCTCGTGTGGCTTCTTCGTCGGCATATTCGCACCAACAGGCCTTCTTCTAAGTTGGATTTTCAACAATTGGGCCCTTACATGATTGCGGTTGAGGTCAATCCTGTAGCTTTCCGACTAGAGTTACCATCTACGGTGAAACTTCATCTGTGTTTCACACCTCTTTGTTGGAGCCGTATCATCCTTCTTCTCTTCTGGTTGTGCTTCTTCTCCTCCCCCTCTTGTGATCATTGATGAAGAACCTAAGTACAAAGTTGCAACCATTCTGGATTCTCGTATTCATCACCATCGACTTCAATACTTGGTGGATTGGAAAGGTTATTTTGCCTACCGATCGCACTTGGGAACCTGCATCTAATCTACTCCATGCTTCTTCCAAGGTTGCTCCTTCCATCGACGTTATCCTGCTAAACCAGGTCCTAGGACTCATGGAACTCATCTTTAGGGAGGAGGTGCTGTCACGACCGATACAGGATACAGGATACGGGATACAAGATACGGGATACAGGATACGGGATACAGGATTTGGCCTACAGGATATACCTATAGGATATGCCTACGGAATATGCGTACAGGATATATGCTTACAGGATATGCCTACAAGATATACCTATAGGATAAGGGTCACCATTTTTAGTTAGTGACTACATTAGGCTCATGACCAGATTAGCTCTTGGAGTTGTGAGCATAAAAGCTCTGACCTAATTGTTGTACAATCAGTTACTATCAACACCAATCATTCTACGATCATTCTTGTTCCTTGTTTTTGTCTTGCTCCTTGCCTCCTTCTCTTGTCTTATTCCTGGTTCTCATCCTGCTCCTGGTTCTCATCCTGCTCCTAGTTCTCATCCTGCTCCTGGTTCCTAGTTCTTGTCCTGCTCCAGTTCCTGTCCTGCTCCATGTCTTGTTCCTGAGTCAAGCTTTCTTGTTCGCGAAATCCTACTCTCTTCCTTGTTCTTGGATCGTGGCTTGACAACTCTAAGTGAAGCTAACACTTCTATTTAGAAAATTCTTCTGCAGTTTAACGTTTCAGTTAGGTTTTTTCAAAAGAGTATAGCTTGTCAAAAGGGTTAGGGACACCCCTAGGGTTGACCTAACCTTAGGGTTTTCCTAACAGCATGCCCTAATACCCCCCGGGGGGTAGGTTTAGGGTTAGTAAGTTAGGTCATCTCATTTCATTAAGGGTTGGCATTCCATGCCAACCCACTTACTCATTTAGGAAAATAAGGGGGCTTTGTCACATAAATAAGGTAGAGTATATGTAGTGAAAATTCATGGGTTCAAAGAGAGCTCGTTATTCTTCTACTGGTGCAAGCTAAGCTTGTGTCGTCAAGGCACAACCCTCTGTTGTGCTGCCCTAACTTCCACACGACAGGGATACATCCACCCTTGGGTTAGTCTACCCTTATCGTTGGCAGGATTTCGCCCTTGTGACCGGGTACATCACGTCCAAGGAGTTAGTTAATTCTTTGGCTTGTCAACCTGTTCACAAGACTGAAAAGGATTGCCCAAGTTCACGTTCCGCAAGACTAGTAAATGAGGCCTTGTTCCGGCTGCCTCAACCATGCCAACTAGGAACAATACTTGCAGCTCGGCTAACCCACAAATCTTGACTCACAAGGTGAGCCTTGACAGTGGACTTGGCCAACTGGAGGGTGTGAGTTCCTTTGTGGCTCTAGTTAAAAACTTTGACAACACAAGTGTGCATCATAGGCGGACATAAGTGTTTTACTAAACAAACTCTCTAAAATTAGGTTTGGATAACCCTAAGTATATGAAAGGGCTCATGCTAATAAACTTAGGTTGTTCAACCCCTAGATTCTAAGGAGAACACTCCCTTGACCAAGTGTGCTAATAGCACACTTAGTTATGAGACCTAACCTCCCTTGAACTGATGCTTTCTAGAGTATCCAGCCCCTCATTGACAAATCCATGACACACCCCAAAGGGCGTGCCTTGGCCGTTGTACTGTGTGTCGTTTAGTCTAGTGTCACATGTTCATGTTACACTATTTCTAAGATGTGGGCTATTATGCTATAACTCCTTAGATTCAAGAGTTACATTAGGTGCCACGAACATTGCTCCCAAATGTCAACTCTAAAACCCCTTTATAAACCCTAGTAAGGGAAACCTGTCAACCAAGATCCCATGTCTACATTTGAACAAAGACAATGTCATGGATGTGCCCTACTTAGCTATGAGTGCTACATTTAGCTTGATGTGGAGGGAGGCTAGAAACATGCCTCAACCTCTAACCGTTGGAATGTGCAATTCGACAAGACCTCTACATGGATTTACCAATGTTAAGGGTAGACTAACTTGAAGGTGGGATGTACCCCTATTGTTTGGAAGTTGAAGCAGCACAACAGAGGGGTGTGCCTTAACAACACAAGTTAAAGCTTGCACCGATAAAAGAATAACGAACTCAATCACAAACCCAAGAACTCTCACTACATATACTACTTAATATATGTGACACCCCCTATTTTCATATTTATTTAAGTGAACTGGCACAAAATCTCATTCCCAATGGGAATATATTTGGTGAGTTAAGTTAATGACCTAACGACCCCTAAACCCTAACCCAAGGGGTCTAGGGTGTGGGGTTAGGTCAACCTTATGGGTGTTTTTATCCATATCCAACATGCCAAACTCATCGAAACTAATTAGAAACCTAGCTGAGACATTGAAAACCAGGGTAAGAGTTTTTTTAAAGGTAAGTTTTAGCTTCACCTAGAGTTTCTTGCAAATACTTAATGACACCGACTAGACCATCACTAGATACCAAAGTGCATTAAGCATGCATGTTTCCTACTATATTTAGAAATTGTCAACATAGTTCAATAGGAATAACAATTGTAAAGAGAAGTCATAATAAAACTATGACACACTCCCTACTTTGAAAATGTCAACATTCCTCATTGACATCTAACTCCAAGACTAAATAACGTTAAAAAAAACTAATCAAAACTAACATAGCACTCTATGTGGAGCCAACAAAAGTTCACATAATTTGCATGCCCCTTGCATTATGAGAAGCCAAGTACTTCAGAACTATCTTTCACTGAGTCATAAACTCAACTGTCAAAAGCACCACTTGCAACATGAAGTCACATGAAGACCTTTATATGTTTGTAAAGTCTATCACCTGACACAGACAATACAATAGCTAATTTCTTTATTTAATTAAAATTTATATTGAAGGCTTATAGTTAGTGTTGACTATTGGCCTCTAGGTTAACAAGAAATAAAGCGAGCTTTATTCCTTAATATTAAATGCTGTTGACGACCCTGTTGTTTAGCACACAACAAGCACTTTGAATCTATTTCAAGTGCTTAACCCAATGCTTTCGTGTTTCTTTAAGTTTCTAATGGTTTTACATCTTTACATGTTACAATATTATAGCCTCTAATTTTTGCATCCCTCGATGCCTCTCATTACCCCTTGCATATAATGGTCTATTATATACCTATCCCTCGTTAATATATAGTTACACCAGACTATGTATGAGATGTTTATTTAAATTAAACTCTTTTCTAATACAAGAGTACTATTTTCAAACCCTGTTATAAGGTCCTACCAACATGAAATTAGTTCATCCACTTAGTGTGTCATTGGCATAAATTCATTCCCAATGAGAATCAAATTAAAGTCAAATCTGCTATTAAGTATCATAGTATTATCATTTTCCTTTTATAACCGGCTTTGTACTCTTTAACAACACCAACCAGCTCATAAAGCATATATAAGCTAACATACCTTCTATCAAACTAATGTGGAATATTGAAGCCAAGGAAATCAACTTTTCAATATTCCCAAGGATTGAAGATACACTATATTTGCAACCATGATGCAAAGTCAAGAAAATAAATTTTGAATAACCATACTCAACTTCAAGACGAAGTTGATAATGAAAATCAACATCAACCTTTAAATCCCATTGGATATTGACTCTCTAAGGAGGTACATGTATTTAAACTTTCAAAATGAATATCCATTTATTTTCAGCTCATTGATACCATTAAACATAACTTATCGAACTTAGCAAATTTCCTTACTTAATTAATAACAAAGTGGAAAACCTTAACTGATGCTCTTGTTAATCAACAAATGAACTTGTCAGTAACTAATTTAATTAGTTTAATAAATCATCCTTGTTCAAGAGCTTATCCTCATAGTGCAAACAACATTACATATTTTAAGTTTAAAGAATTAATAATGAAAATGCACAAGTGTGTGCCGAACACCTTCATTATGCAAGTTCTTTAATAGTCAATAAATTAAAATTGTAAACATATGTATGGATAAATGTTTGCCATTGGCAGTGACAAGGTCTGATAGCAAGAACTAGAGGACATCAAGCAACTAAATGAGGACATAGAGGAGAAGCACTCCAAGGTTATGCAATTGTTGGACAATTATGAAGCCCAAGAAGACTCAATAGGTGACAGGGAATGCCACAATAGTGACAAAGTGCATGACGGGTTTGGTAGTTGCTTGAGCAACGATGATGAGGGTTGGTGTTAAGAGCTTGTGTCAAGTACTTTTCTATATTCCTTTAGGTTGTCTATTTTTTTGCAAAGAATTGTAGTTCTAGTCTATTTCCTCTAGCTTATTTTACTCGAGTCTATTTTCCTCTAGTAGACTAGCAAGTCGACATAGAACAAACTCCAAGGGACTCTACCTTAACATGCAATCAATAACATGGTTTTGCGCTATTTTTTCAAGCGTTTTAAGAGGGCTTCGAGTTCACCATTGAGTTCATGGATGAGTGCCTTAACATCAACCTCTGCTCAACATCTATTTTCCTCTAGCAGACCACAAACTGACACAGAACAAGCTCTAATGGACTCTACATTCTTATGTAGTCAATGACACAAAATGGTCTCTAGTTTGAGCCATATCACACACTCTGAGTGTGGAGATCCGTTCTGCATACTAACACGCACAAGTTGGTGCTGAAGGTCACTATCCCCATTCTACATGACCAAGAGTGAACACGGAAGTGGACACGACGAAGCATATTCCTCTTCCCCCTATTAGGATGTAGACAATTGGTTTGTTTTTAAAGAATTTTAAATTCAAATATGAAGTATTTCCTTGGTCCATTATTTAACTTTGTTGAATGAGAATAAAATGTCTCAACATGATAACAATTTTCTTCTAAAAATCATCTTCTGTCACTTAACTTCTTCTATGTGAAGAGACAAAGGCTTGTTTGTGTGGTAAGAAATTGCAATCCAAAGACAAGTCCATATAAGAAGAAAACCAGGTCATTGAGAAGTCTAAGCTTGTTCACGTTAAAAGTTGCATCTTTGGCATCAACTAAATTCTATAGAACAATTCACAAATTGTTTAGTTATGACAAAACAAAAAAGAAAGGGATATTAGCTTTGGGAAATGAGCCTTTGGATTGCTTTCGTTTGGCTCTTCATCAACATCATTATCTCTTTATTAGTCATATGTGTTATAAGCTTGGAAACCAAGGACAATAACACAATCTTACAAAAGAGAATTTCAAAAAATAATGTTTATATATGGATTGACGCTCATTGAGTTGAAATTAGCAAATTGGTAAATGCCTCCTCCTTGTTGCGCTAGCTCTAATTGTGTGTGCATTCCAAGATTCAACATAGTTTGTCACTATAGCTTGAAGTAGAGGTGTTCATGATGCCTTTAACGAAGCTCTATGCAAGAGCTTTCCATGTTCAAGTCCTCAGTAGGTACTTGAAGTACCATATCACTTTTTGAACAAGTTTCTATAAAACCTCTGATTCTCTGATGAAATAAGAAAAAAGATGATAACAACAATAATTGTTTTAAATAACAATCATACATGGTTTCTTGTGGAGAAACCTCGCAAAAAAAATTGATTCAACCTGGATAAGCAAGAGGCATGCCAATTTTCACTAAAACATGTTCCATTATGAAGTCCAATCAAATTGCATTCGAATGCCCATATAGTCAACAGCTATAGCATTTGCATTGAATATTGTAAAAGTTCTCTTGCTCAAACATACTCTTGTGATAACAACAAAATGAGTGCCTCATCGATTAATTGTGTGGACTTTGAAGCCATACTTCAAAAGTTTATCATTGGTTGCACCAAGAGCAAATGAAGGAACTAAGAACAATAAAGAAACACTCACAATCCATATGTCAAAGTTGCATTGCTATTGTTATGCCTCACCATAATGTGTGTTCTTCGGAACTCAAATTGATGAGGATCAATATCATAAAGAGTTTTAAACAAAGCCCTTACAAGAGACTCTAAAACCAACCTTGGATATCTTCCCTCACGAGACAATAGTGTGATTTGACATACTAATGAAATGAGCTCCTAAAACATAATATTAAAAAAATAATTGAATTACTTCAACCAATTATAATTTAAGATAAAGGTCAAAAATCATATATTATATGTACAATTTTGTCAACACGTATTATAATGATGATAAATATTTTTGATATTAATTAACAAAGTCATCAAAACTCTAAACACTTGTGCAACAAATGTAAAAATTAAATAATCGAGTCTGTAACCTTTAATGAAAAAAACATGAAAGTGAAGTTTCCATCACATTAAAAAACATGAAGAGATCCCTCCATCATCCATGTGATCATTAGTTTCTCATAACAAATCCTCATGAAATTGAAGCATCATCATCTCATCAACATCAAAGACCACTACAGCCATAAAAACAACTTCTAATAGATATGGTTGTCAACTTGAATATGATGGGTGCTAATCCATGTAAACATCATAGGTATAATATGTATATCCTAAGGCCCAACATGCCTAGGTAATTAGGTTGACTTACATTGCCCCCATCAATTTTGTTATGTTTTTGTTAATTTCTACTATCACGAGTAGGAGTTGGAAAGATTACATATAAACTTTCCACATTGCCCACAAATTTAATTATAAATGTAAAAATGTGAAGACAACATTAAAAAGATGGTTGCATTGGCACATATGTTACATCATTTATCCCAATTCGGATAACTGAATAACAACACAAATGAACTTCAATTGTGATTAAGTATTAAAATGTTGAGTTAACACAAAAGCTTTATCAAATGTTATAATACAGAAAACACAAATGAATCTATTAATTTAGGTTGCATGACTAAATTTAATTAGCTCTAACATATTAGAATACTCAAACTTAATGTTAAATTGCATAGACTAAATATATAAAAAGTATACCAAAATTCTTCACTAATAAAATCTTATACAATTGAGAGACTCAAAATGCTTTATTCGTTTTTATATACAAAAGTCTATGGCACACACGTGGAGGCTAGACACCTCGCACATATGTATGTATGCATACATGCAGTACATACATTATGAAAACTTAAAATGATTAATATAAATGGAATGTATATATTGTTGCATAAATTAGTAAATAATACTTTGTCATTTGTACACGTGTAACTTATTAATTTATATATAAAACCAAACTTGTTAAGTTGGAAAGTATAACAAATAAAAATGCCTATCCTTATATATTAATTTCATTTGCATTTGAAGGGTAAAAATATACACAAGAATATTCGAATCAGTTTAGAGGGCATGTGGTTGAAAATGCAGGATTAAACTGCCTTATCTCTTCAATGGCAAGGCCGATTTATGCACCTGCATCCGGCTTGCACAGTACATCTATATGCCAATTCAGATATGGTAGGTGCAACACAGCAAATCTGAGACACAAAAACAGCAGCACACTGCAAGCGAGGAGGGTGGATTCTGAGGATATACAGAAACTCCGGGACGCCAAGCAGGATGTCCAAAGAGAAACAAGAAGCTTGCGTACAGTACAGTGGATCCGATTAACCAAGAGCTCGCGAAGATCAATGGGAACATTCTTGTGGATCCACAGAATCCTCCGGCTGATGGGGATGACGATCCTGGCAAGATTCCGGATTTCTGGGAAGGACCCCAATGGAACTGGCTTGGATTTTTCCTGCAGTACCTATGGGCTATAGGTGTAGGTGTGGCGGTACGTGCACATTTATATATACATATGTATACATGTATATACGTATGTCTTTACACACTCACACACACGCACACTCATTTATGTAACGTATACTCTTTTTTTATAGGTCGTTACATGTGCTATATTGTTGGCAACATATAAACCGAGGCCTGAAGACTATACAAGGCAACAAGTTCCCGAGCTTCCCAATTTGGAGAAAGTGAAGAAGATATTAGACGAACGTAGGAAAACAAACGCTCCTGAAGCACCTGAAGTAACTACGAGTAGTGGAAAACAGGATAACGATGTGAAACCTTAACTACAACATTGAGTAGTACTGAAGAAGTGAAACCTCTACAGGTTATGCAGTAATATTATTTATATAATTTTAATATTTATGTTTTTAATAATCAGTGCATATGTTAAATTGCGGTTGAAACGGTTTAATGAATGTTTATAATCGATTATGCAATTATATTGGGATCGGGAGAGAATTGTCCATACATATGCAATACGTATCTCTGATGTTTATAAATACACTGTTCTTATGTATGTATGCGTTTGTATATATTTATTTAATGTATATACATATTTGCATATTATTTTAAATTACACATTGAAACTTCGCTTTTAATAGTATTACAAGACTATGTGTGGTATAATTACGGAAATGTCGCTAGATGGGTCTTAGATATCTTCTCCAATTCGTAATCCTTTCCCTTTCGTTCTGAAAAGAGCAAAACGTAACTTTAATATTATAGAATATACGTATGGAGTTAACGTGTTTTTGTTTGTATATATATATATAATAAACAGATCACACACAGCAACAACAACAGCAAACAGGAACATCTATAACTCACCGAGACGAGATAGGTGCAACACGATGAGTCTTTGCCTTTGCTTTCTTAACTGGTTGCTCGGGATGCAGAGGATCTGCAAAAGATTACTTAAAACTATAATCCTATTAATTAATCATACATATATATATATATATATATATCCAGGAATGTATACACATACACACAAATTTCAAATTAACTAGACTGAGTATATAAAACTTACCAGAAACAGGAGCTTCCTTCGCATGCCTTTTTTTTGCCACCAGTCATCATATCTAGTTTTTCCTCGAGTGACAATGCCTTCGACTAAATTCCATAAACTTAAGCATTATTATAATAATCCAAAACACCTGTTAATATAACAATAAGACATTAACATTGACATTATCTCTACCTTTTCTGCCTCCAGTTCAGTCCTCAATTTGGTAACCAAAGCCTGCTCTGTCACAGTTTATATGCCACGTTACACACACACACACACACGCAGAGAGAAGATCGCATACCTGCTAGAAGGGAAGAGGTTAATGCTTGCCAACCTTGACACGCATGAACAGCAACATCTCCCATTCTGTCATGTGCCTTGGCAGCAGTCACTTTTGTGAGTTGAAATGTAACCTTGGGATTGTGTTTTGATTTAATTGCAATAATCTTTCCAGAAGTTGCTCCTAACAGATATAAAACTTGTGTGTATGTGCATACATTGTGTGCTCTAAAAATATATATACTATAATGTTCTTAATTATATCGTCCATACACACCCAAATCAGTATTTCACCTTGTCCACCAAGAGCATTTGCAGGACCTCCAAGTACAAGTTGAACATTACCAGACAGAAGGCAGCTCTTACGTAGTTAATAAAGTCACTCCATGATCCACCGATCCCAACTTCGTCTCTCTTTCATTTTTCAACAGCTAAGTTCCAAACATGTGTGTGTGCGTTTATCTACACATACACACCATATATTACACACACGACGTACCATGTCTTCAAGCTGTTCTATTGTGCGTGTGGCCTCCCATGTATTATCATGGAAATCAGATACAACAATGTCTAGATTGCGGGAATCGCGTGCATACAGTCGAAATACTAGAGGCAGAAAGGCAGACGACTCTCGTCCCTCTATACGGCCGCTAGCAATCCCGAATACAGGCTCTATCCCCTGCAGTCCCTCCATTCCTGCGCCACAAACCTAAAATTATGAACCCTAGTCAGCTCTGGTCATTTATTAACCCTTACGGTCAATTCTAGTCAAACGGCTAATCAACTCTAGTCAACGATGGTCTCTTTTGAGCGCGATGAACATGTAATTCCGGCATGGAAGGACTAGCATGGTCCGTGTGAGTAACCTTGTGAACAAATGCCGGATTTTCTCGAACACAGACGTAGAGATACCGCTGCTGATCAAGTCATGCGGCGAGTCAGGAAATCTAGAGAGATGCAAGGAGATACACTCGAGAATCCTCGCCACCGAGCACAGGCACGACCGGCTGCTGGCGAACCTCCTCATAGAGATGTACGGCAAATGCGGAAGCATACCGGACGCGGAAGAGGCCTTCAACCTCGTACCGGACCCAAACTCTTACTCCTGGAACATCCTCATCGCTGCATATGCCCAGAACGGGTACCTTCACCAGGCTAGATCTGCATTCCAGAGAATGCCAGACCGGACAGTGGTTTCCTGGAACACAATCCTCAAGGCGGGCGGGCATCTGGAGCAGGTGAGAGAGAGCTTCTACAAGATGCCTCTCTGGAACCAAGTAGCGTGCACTGCAATGTTGTCTGCGTATTCCGAAGCCGGATATGTCACCGAGGCTAGTGAGCTATTCGATTGCATGGAGCAGAGGGACATGGCAGCATGGAACTCGCTGTTACAAGCGTTTTCCCAGAACTGGGATATACACAGAGCACACAGAACGTTCAGCAGGATGCCGAAGTGGGATTTACTCTCCAGGACTTCAATGATACGTGCGCATACATTCTCGCAGAAGGTGCATGAAGCGAAGCTCCTCTTCGACGGGATGTTTACGAGGGATGTCATCACCTGGAATGCTATGGTTCAAGCATATGCCCAGAACGGGGAACTTCCGGAGGCCAGAGAGATGTTTGAGAAGTCTCCGAGCTGGAATGTAATCTCCTGGACTGTCATGGTGGTTGCATATACAGAGTCCGGGGAACCGGACAAAGCCGAGGAGATTCTCAGTTTAATGCAAGAGGAAGATATCGTAGCATACACTGCAATGTTCGCTGTACATGCCCAACGGGGGAACTTCGACCTCGCACATACACTCTTCTGCAACATGCCAGAGACAAGGGACACTATCTGCTGGACTGCTCTTGTGAAAGCTCTTGTGGAGAATGGGAACGAGGAGGGAGCGAGGGTTGTATTCCAAAGGATGCCGCAATGGAACATCCCAACGTGGAACTCCATACTGCAGTCGTATGTACAGAAGAAGGATCTCCAGAGAGCAAAGGCGACATTCGAGGAGATGCCTGAGTGGAGCATAATGTCATGGACGCTGCTCACGGGTGCATACGGACAAGTCGGGAACGTGCACGAGGCGAAAGTGCTGTTTGATTGCATCCCGCAGCTCGACTCCATCTCTTGGACTGCCATGATTCATGCATATGCCCAGAATGGACATCCCAACAAAGCCTTTGAACTCAAGCAGCTTATGGACTTAGAAGGCGTGCTACCAGACGATGCAACGTTTGTATCGCTCTTAACGGGTTGTAGCTACTCCGGGAAGCTTGAAAGGGCAAGGAACTGCTTTACCTCCATACAAGATGTGCATGGTTTTGTTCCCAACAGGGAGCATTATAACTGTATGGTTGATATACTTGGGAGAGCAAAGCTTGTGTCGCTTGCTAAAGAGCTTATTAATACCATGCCTTATGTTCCAGATGCGACCACTTGGGGAGCTTTGCTTGGAGGCTGTCATGCCCAGGGAGATGTTAACATGGCTAGTAATGCTGCCATGGAGGTCTTCGAGCTCAAGCCTGTCACCTCTGCTCCTTATGTTATGCTCTCCCATGTCCTTAGAGATTCATGAACATGGGATGAATGTGTATTATACACACAACACTCTCTCTCTCTCTCTCTCTCTCTCTCTCTCTCTTCTCTCTCTCTCTCTCTCTCTCTATATATATATATATATATATATATATATATAGAAGACATACACCACATCCTGTCCATATCTACGACTGCTGGCTCTTTATATAAACATTGTGTTTGGAAAAGTTGACACAGATTAAGTTTAGGCAATATATATTGAATTTGTCTAATTAAATATTAATAATAAATTAGTACTATTTAATTATGAGTTTAAAATCTTTGAAATAGAATATCTCTTATATTAGCAATAACTTTAAACCATTAAGAAATATTAAATTAGCAATCGAATTGTTATCTTATTTTAATTTTTTTCACTTTTAATAAATATAAATAAGAGATTATTTGTATAAGTGTGTTATTTATATTTATAACATTTCAAGATTATAGAATAAGTGAAATCTTTTATGGAAGTGTTATATAAGAAGTGTATGTATATATGCACGTGTGTTCTTGAGTGTGTCAGTTGTGTGTGTTAATTAAAATGGTCTTCTCATATAAATTAGTCTTTATTTATTTATTTATATAGTAAAGTTTTCTGTATTAAGATAAAGTTTGGTGTGTATGGAAGTGAATGTTCTAACTAAGTTGTTTTTATAAACTAAAAGTAATATTATTAAAATATATGTTAAATATATGTTATAAATACTTTCTTTTATTTAAGCATTCATAAAATAACAATAAACACATAATTTTTTAAATGTGTGTATGTATATTTAAATTAACTTCATTTGTATATTATCATAAAAAAATGTACTTTATATATCTATAAGATGAATATTCAATATTAACAAATACACACCTTTAAATATTTCATTAGTTATGTCAGCCCCAAATGTCTTTAGCATACTACACATGTTTTTCTATATATTTAATATAAGTATAAGCTATAAGTAATTGTATATATAACACATAAATATGTATATACATAGCCATGTATAGTTACGATGAAGTTCTGTATTTTAAATAATAACAAAAGTTTTAACAAATACTACTAGCTTATAAGTTATTATTTAAATTATTATTTTTATAGAAACATACTAAAATATAATTAATTAAACGTGTTGCTGTACATCTATACATCTTCAATAGATATAACGGTGAGGAACTAGTGTAGTATTTTATTTTTATTTATTATTAAGATATGTCATTAGATTATACTAGAATGCGTATATGTTCACATATGGTTATCTCGTGCATATATTTGAATATACCCACCTAAGAAATAGGTATTATATTACATCACATTGCCTCACTCATCACATGGTGTTACTGAAATTAATATTTGTTTTTAAAAACACACCACACACACACACACACACACGTATAGCTAGATTCTTTAAAACTTAAAGACAACACTTTTTTTTTATAGAGTGGACTCTTTATAAAAGGAAGAAGAATATAGCTTTAGAGACACACACACGCACGCGCTGTTTTGTGTGGTGTGTGCGTTAAGTATAACATAAATATACGTACCACGTACACATTTGAAATACGCTATTATGGACAAGCAAGTGAGATGTCAAATACTCAAACAAAATCCTAATCTAGTCGCATGCACATAACAACATAGAGGAGGTCAAAAGGGGATTCTTCCGTGCTATACATGCCTTCCTCCTCCATGGTTGCAACAAAAGAGTATAAAGTGTGGAGTGTGTGACAGGTCGCTGGTTCGATTCCTGTAATGATGGCAGTCGATGTCGACTTTTACATAGTGCTGGTAGCAAATGTGTGTCCGAGTCTTATACGGTCCCATAGTCCTCAGCACGCTCTCAATGTCATATATATTAATAATATTTATATTGCATATCAATACAGAAACATTTGACAATGTTTATCTTACTTGAGATGTTTCTAATTTCAATTAATCTGTAATAATATTTGACCTTAGGAGACAGGAGTAGGAGTACTATATATTATATATAATATATATTTGTATGATGTTGACACACAAACAATACTGCACACAATCATGTGCTTGCGTGTTTCTTTCCGCTGGTTTTTGTTTTATTTAATTGTTGAGTCAAATCATATCAGATTGTCTATGTTTTAATAAACATGGTAATTTAATTTTTTTAATGATAAATATGCTGCTTGTTAAATTAGTGTTTTACCATTGGCAGTTTGTTTTTGGATTGGGTCCTTAGCAGATATAAGGCAGGCTTTTGGTTAATACAAATGTACTTTGTTCATTTGTTTGGCATTTTGTATTTGGATGCGTTTGTTAGTGTTTGTAGGCTTATGATATGAGTAGAATTAAAATAGCGATCTGCTTTGCTTATGTCATAACATGAAATTGAGGAGAACAAGTCTATTTTATATCTAACCATTAAACATTAAAGACTTTTTTGTTTAGGAGGGATTTAGGATGCTAAATCCTATGAATGAGGGAAAACTTAATGACCTTAAAATCTTTATTAAAAATTAAAAAAATTAAAAATTAAAAAATAATGTTTTTTAGGGTTAATGCATTTTTAATGGGTTTTTTAGTGTATGTTAACTATATGACAGTTTAAAAGAAAGAAAAGAGTTTAAAAAATGTAGGCAAGAAACCCTTTAAAATTAAGGTACATGTTTTAACAGGTGCGTTCCCGTTTACTATTCCACCACAATGGAATCCTAATTAGATAATATATATATGTATATAGACATTTATTTTTTAAGTATTTATATTTAAATATGTAAATATTTAGATTTGTCTGAAAAATATTAATTTTTCCTTTTGTATATTGTTAAATGTGCATATATAGTATGACATGTAGTCCCCCATTTAAATTAATATCTTCATTCTTCTTTTTAAATACTAGTAGTTTAATCTTATTTAAAATATAAATGTATCAAGCATATTCCACATTTGCTATATTCATATCATAAGGTGCCAAATCTATTAAGCTTTAGTATTATATAATTTCTAAATTATCTAGGGTAGTTCTGAAAATATCAAATTAACTTTGAGTGCTTAATAATATACATGTACTATATAATCAAACAATATTAAGACAATTTAGAAATTATATAGTAAGGGTCAATTTGATAATTTTATTTTAAGTTAACGGAGTTTATATAGACTATCCACTTCAGTACAGTTGGCTGGGGTGTTAAAAAGATTCCAAAATACATATATCCCTCGACAGAGAATGTTCCAATGCTTTAATGGTGCTAATTAAGATTAAAATCCTTAATTATCTATGAGGAGATCTGCTAAATCAGCATTTGAAAAGGCTACAATTAAGAGATTATCAAATGCGGGCGATTCTTACATTGAATGCCAGCGATCACCCAGCACGCGAGCGATCGTACGGCTGGATTTGCGCCACGTGGGCGGCTTTGTTTAAGGGGTTTTAGCTTGTTTAACGAGAGCTTTTGGTGCTTGCTGCTGTTGTTTCGCGGAGCAGGAGACCGCGTGGTATTACGGACTCTTGGGAAGCGTGATTCACTCTGGGTAAGAAATTGGCAGTTGTTTGTTTCATAATGAGCACAATTGGTGAGCGATCTCTTCTTTTTATCTGCTAAATCACTTGCAAATCATGATAGATCGTGGTATTCGTACATGTTTTCTCTTTGTTTATTCTCTCGTTTCCCCAGAATTGCATGCCTTGTTCCATGTACAGTGACAGGGAGATCTCGAGTATACGCACATAGCATTTCCCAGGAGAATTTCTTCATTGGGTGTGTTTCTGTTTGGACTTTCTCCCTGTCTTCCTTGTTTGGTATCCGAAGTTTCTCCACTGCATTATCTTAGAAGTACGAGCCTGTCCCTGTTCATTTCTCTAACACAGTAGCGAAATTCCGGTGAATGAAGAGGATATAGAGGTAATTCTCTTCCACATATCACTTCTTGAACACTTAGTTTATGATGTTTCAGGGATATGCATCGTGTTGTGATTTGGAAGTTGAGGTGAATGAGGAGCATTCATTTCTTCTGTGTCAGGTACTTATTAATGTTACACAGTTTCCAGACATTAATATCTCCGTTTCACAGAAGCCTCTTGCAACGTACTCGGCTAAGATGTGCAGAATTTTCAAGAGAGCGGGTGTCCGAGATGACCACCACGGCTTGCCTCGGATACTCCTACACGACTTCCCAGGTGGAAACGAAGGTTTTGAGCTGGCAACCAGGTTCTGCTACAACAAAGGAAGACTAGACATTACGCACTCGAATGTGTCTGTCTTGAGTGTGTAGGGGAATACCTGGAAATGACGGAGGTCTGTGCGAGGGGAAACCTTGTAAAGATGACAGAGATGCACTTGCAGAGCCTCGGGAACGACTGGGACAGCAATCTGGCGGTTCTCAGAGGGTGTGAGTCTGTTCTTAGACTCGCAGAGAAGACCCACATTGTGCAGAGATGTGCAGATGCACTGGCATGGAGAGTAGTTGGTAGTATAGAGGACATGAGTCCGCTCTCGTCTTCACCAGATTCATCCCGCTTTCACAGTGGGAGTTTCTCGAGAAGGTCGTATTCTCCAGTGAAAGCTTCTTCCAAGACATGGTGGTTCAGCGATGTTGCATCTCTCTCTGTCTGTCTCATGGACCGGGTTGTCAAGGCTTTGATATACAACGACGTGAACAACAAGATGCTTGCCAGGTTTCTCACACATTATCTAAGGTCTGCTTTGCCGGTGAATGTGTACAACGGGGTTTCAGCCAAGATGGTGCTTCTCTCTCTCTCTCTCTCTCTCTCTCTCTCTCTCTCTCTCTCTCTCTCTCTCTCGTTGTGATGGTAGTGTTTCTCTCACCAGGATCAAGAAGGATGTCAGAAGGGCCATGTTGCAGTCTTCCAGGTGATCATAGACTTGTTGTTTCACTTGGAGCGTGGATCCATATCATGCAGGTTTCTGTTCAGCATGCTCAGGGTGGCAAACAATCTGAGTGTGAGCAAGTCGTGCAAGAGGCAGCTGGAGAAGATGATTGGTTCGCAACTGGACGAGGTGAACTTGGACAGCATATTGTTGCCACTGTACCCACGCTCCGACTGCTTATACGACGTGGACTTAGTCATTCGCTTGGCCGAGTACTTCTTCAAGGAGCAGGAAACAAGGGGCGCTCTACATGAGAGAAATGCACGAGTGGAAACTGCAGTTGAGACGGGTGCAACAAGGGTCGGGGATCTCATCGATACATATCTAGCAGAGATTGCTCCCGACACAAGCCTGAAAGCGCATAAGTTCCGGCGGCTCGCTCAAGCTCTGCCAGCATCTGCAAGATGGACTCACGATGGACTTTACAAAGCTGTCGACTGCTACCTACAGGTATTAAGATATACACACATGTATGTATGCAATGTGTGTACTCTCTCTCTCTCTCACAACACACACACACACAGGCACACGGCAATCTGATGGAGACGGAAGTGGCTTCACTATGCAAGGTGATAGATCCCTCCAAGCTTTCATTGGAGGCATGCAAGCACGTTGCAAAGAACCACAGGCTACCGGCAAAGTTTGTTTTGTCGGCTCTAGCTTTTCAACAAAACCAGTTGAGAGACTGCCTGCTGGTAAGGGACAGGCTGAGTACAAGGCAGAATAGCATGTCAGGTGAACTGAGTGACTTAAGCAGCGATGCACAGCTTAAGAATGACTTGGATCAAATTAGTACCAAGGTTGCCCAGCTGGAGAGCACTTGTAAGAGCTTGCGATCGGATGTTAGCAAGTATAACAGGGCAGCAAGGAGACTGTTGTGTTAACTATGGTCCGCTTTCATCTTTTTTGGTAGATTTGCGGCCTGTTTAGTGTAAATACACTCACAAAGATGCACTCACATCTTTTGTACACTAGATGCATTCTGTACCATGTTCAATGATTTGTGATTATGATTTCTTTTGACGTGTGTGTGTAGAAGTACTAGTGTGTATAAAGAACAATATATATATATATATATATATGTGTGTGTGTGTGTGTGTAAAACGGAGTGCATATCTCTCTGCGTGTTATCATGATACCTCAGTATTGAAGGAACTTGAAAGTTGATAGAAAGCAAGTCCATAGTTAGGATAATCATAGTTTTGTGGTTTCTTTGCCAAACATGCGAGCTTGATTCAACAAGAGATAAGGAGCACATCGACTGGTGTTAACCGAGTAACCATTTCAGCAGCTCGTTCACCACGGACAGAATCCCCATGAACTCTACACGCCCCTAACAACGTAGTCCAAGATATCTCATCCTGCTGGAACGGCATCGTTCTATAAGCTCCTCGGCCTCTTGCAACTGTTGGATCGTCCCAGTAAGTCAATCATACAATGAAAGTGTTCAATGACAGGAGAGAGACCATAGTCCGATCTCATCGAGAGAAAGTACAGCCGGCCTTTCTCTAAGGATCCTGCATGACTACAGCCTGCAAGAACACATATAAACGTGAGCTCATTCGGCTTCACAGCGTCTAAAGCCATGTAATGGAAGAGATCCAGAGCTTCATAAGGATGCCCGTTCTGGGCATATG
Organism: Selaginella tamariscina; assembly: GCA_003024785.1. Classification (NCBI taxonomy): domain Eukaryota; kingdom Viridiplantae; phylum Streptophyta; class Lycopodiopsida; order Selaginellales; family Selaginellaceae; genus Selaginella; species Selaginella tamariscina. The sequence continues at coordinate 223,510 of PUQB01000337.1, read as the reverse complement.
CATCAATCATTGTGGTCCACGAGATAACATCTCTGTTAGGCATCTCATTGAAAGACTCCCGGGCCTCAGCGATGTGTCCGTGTTGAGAAAGCGCCTGTGTCATTGCGTTCCACGCAGTTAAGTCCCTCCACGGCATTCTCTTAAAGATCTTCGTTGCCTTCATCAGTTTCCCATTCACGGCATGTGCTTGAGCAATCGCATTCCATGAGGCAATGTCTCTCTCCGGCAGCTTTTCGAACTCATAAATGGCTTCAACTAGATGTCCGGGACTTGTATATGCGACTATCATCGCAGTGGAGCAGATAACATTGTGGTGAGGCATCCTCTCAAAGAAAGCTTTGGCTTCATGTGTCTCTACATATCCCCCAACATTATGTTCCATGAAATACTATCTCTCTCCGGCATCCTCTGGAAGACTTCTTTAGCAGAGACATGTCCTGGTTCAACGTACGCTTGTATCAATGCGTTCCAGGTAATCACGTTACGAAGAGGCATTTTCTCAAAGAGTTCATAAGCTTTCTGGATATGCCCGTTCAGGGCATATGCTTGACACATTGCAGTCCATGAGACAACGTCCTGGAGAGTGATTCCAAAGAATATCTCCTCAGCTTGGTGAATGTTTGCATTTCCCCATATGCAGTGATCAATGCAGTTGCTGCGACTACATCCTTCACTGGCATGAACTCGAGAAAGACTTTAGCTTCTTCCAGATGCCCTTTGAGCATACGTTCGGACAAGAACAGAGCAAGCAAGAACAGTCCAGTGTGGCATTCTGCCGAACACCCGCTTGGCGGAGTCCATATGCCCGAACCGTGCATATCCCCGGAGAGATTTGCCCAAGAGAAATCGTCTCTCACTGGCATTCTGGTGAAGACATCCAGGCCTCGTGCAGATGCCCAGTGCGGGCATATGCAATGATCATGTTGTTCCATGAGAAAATGTTGGGATCCTGTATGGTTGCGAACACGGACTCGGCCTCTTGGACGCCGCCAAACTTGCCATACATCTCTATGAGCAGATTTGAGAGGTATGTTACGTTTCTGCGGACGATCTCGTCGTGTGCTCTCCTGCATTCTGCTATATCCCTGCATTCCTTGATGATCTTTGCAAACCTGTTCGTGGCTTCTTTTGAAAGCACATGTGCCAGTCCCTTCAAATTCATACCATGCTTAACACGTATATATGCACCATTTTATGACTTTGAGTTGTTATGTCTCCTCAAATTTAAGTTTTAAGGTGCTTGTTGTAAATTTATTAATAAAATCTAGCATATTCTTAGAGAATCTATATATTCTACATTGTGGTTCTTTTATAAAATAAAAATGAATAAATTGAATAGATTTTTACAAACAGATCATTTCAGAAACAATTTCATAGTGAAAATTTTAAGATTAAATGTAAATTATAAAATTTATGCAATTGTTTATTGTGTTTTTTTAATATAGTTATACTTTTAATATTTAAATTAAAATCAGAGTGTGTATGCATATACAGAATGTAATAAAAAATTTAAAATATTCAAACAAAAACCATATAACATATAATTTACAAATAAAAGAATATAATCTCTCTTTAAATATGAGATTGCATATACACAATTAGAATATACTATATATATTCCTTATTCAAAAGGTTGAAAGTATATATATGTATATACATTTTCAACTAGCAAATTCAAACATATTATTTCATTATTTTTATAATGATATCTACTTTACACACTATGGTATGCGTGCTTGTGTGTGTGGGAGAGTAATTTTTGCTTATGTACATATAAAAATTATATAGTTATTATATCAATCTTACTCTAATTAGAATTAATTAAGTCTTTTGCATTATATTACGTCGGAATGTTTATAATTATGATTCATTGGTTAATTTAAACAGACGTAACAAATTTTCAAAACGATTACTTAGATTCAACATAAAAGGAACTACTCACTTCTTCGACTTCTTCGTGGGCCTGTAAAACGAGCCATACATCAGTACGGAATACTGGAACTCTCAAGTAATATTATAACACAAATACGTATGTGTGTGTGTGTGTGTGTAAATAAGAGCAAAACATACTGAGGAGCGGGAGCAGGAGGAGCGGCAGGTGTCTCAGCGGGAGCGACGCCCTAAAAACATGATCAGTAAAAATACTTAGATATGTTCATATATGCTGGACAAGAGCTTCATATAAGTGAAAGACTTACAGAAGCCAAACGCTCTTCCCGACGCGCAGTCTTACGCTCCCTGGTAGCCTTGTTCTTGGCACGCCTAGCCTCGAACTGGTCAGTCAAGGTCTTCTCACGTGCCTTCTCAGCCTTGGACTTGTGAATGTTCTCCATGAGAACACGCTTGTTCTTGAAACCATTACCTTTCACCTGTTAAAATCAGCTTCGTATGTAAGTTATACTAAATGGTTGATGCTAGGACACTAGTACATACCTTCATGTACATGGCGTGGTACATGTGCTTGTCAATCTTCTTTGCGTCACGGTACTTCCTCAGCAGACGCCTCAAAACACGCATTCTTCGAAGCCAAAGTATCTTCGATGGTAAACGAGCCTCCCTGGTACCGTGCCTCTTACCTGCGTACACACATACACTCGTATAAATGCCATAATCCACAACTCTATGGAAGCATTTGCATGTGTATGCGGGTGTGTGTACACAGACACAAAAACACACAGCGAATGCATCCAAAACATCGAATTACTGACCTTTGCCAGAGTGACGACCCTTGCGCTTTGCTTCGAGAGCGCGACGAGCGCGAGCGCGTGAGTGGATCTTTTGCGGCTTTTTGATGACAAATCCATCCTTGATGAGCTTCCGGATGTTTTGCCCTACAATCTTCATAAGAATCCATAGAAAAGCACTGATTTCTCACACTTACTCGAATTCGCCATGGAGATTTCATTGATTTCGTTTGGATCCAGCCACACCTTGCGCTTGCCGCAGCCCAGAACCGAGGCGGCAATCCGCTTCTGAAGCTTGCACGTCACCATGGCCGCCGAACGGAAGACCCTAGCCGCAGAATGAACTCTAACCTAAGGGTTTTACCTCCCGAAGATTAAATCCAACGGTGGCCCCAATTCGCAATCTCACGTCAGCGGTTCGATCCTTCGACCACCTTTCTTCAGTCAAACGTCTTGGGTTCAAATTCTATTACAGCCGAAGTTCACAACTACCCTAAATCCGACGGCTGTAATCGCACGTTGACCAATGGTGGGCCTATAAGGGCAAGCTGTTCGTGCTTAGTTTTTTTTGTATACGAGAAATATACCCATATGACAGCTTCATAGAACAAATGATCCAGCTATATATAAACCAAAGGAACCCTATGCAAACTTAATTAATAATATGACCAATGTGAATAAACCAAAAAAAGTGTCTAACTTTCCTATTGTATAATGTGATAACTTTACACCAAACATTTTTATTATTGTTCGGTTAAGGATTTCTAGGCTGGCCGCCACCCAGGCAGTTATGGCCCACTTGTGTGGCTATACGGTCCCAATACTGTTCCACCGCCCACTAGATTCCCGGCCGTATCTACATACGCACTGTCAGTCGCAACCCATACGCCGCTTATGTCAGTACCTGCATTGTTAATTGCCATTTAAGTACTTAAATAACATTCTATACCGTATAAAATGTGTGTATATGTATACAGTACGTGCCGGTTAGTGACAGTTGCCTGGAATAATAACATATACGGGAATAGATGAATGTATGTGTATATGCCCATGTGGCGGTACGGCCCAGTGCCAATTTATGACCATGTGGCCCGAGAAGTACATTGTTATGTATGTATGGAAGCAGGAGCATTTGTGTTCTTTCTCTCGCTAAATCTTCGCATTTTGGTTGGAGTTTAGGGTTTAGGGCAAGGCGATGGGTATGGCTTGGCGCCCGGCCTGAATCTTCAGTCGATTCTTGTTCTGGATCTCGAAATCCGTGATTTCTTCAGGTTGAGTATGATAATTCTTTGTCTGGATCTGCAAGACGCTTCGAAATCCCGGTTCGGACCTCGATTTGATCGAGAAAGACATGGCGCCGTGCTTGAATCGACTCGCGGTACAGGTCTTGTAGGATAATCCGATCGATTTCTTGCCGTGGATCTGCGGAATGGAGGAAAATCAGCGATGGAACGGAGCGCAGCTAAATGCGTTCAATACAGTTGTAGCGGCAAGCGGAATTAGGGCAGCCGGATCTGTGCCGCTTGTTGATTCCATGCCCGGGGACGACAACAACGCCTCCAGTATCACTAAACAGAAGGTTGCGGCTGCTAAGCAATACATAGAGAATCACTACCGCGCTCAAGCCAAGAGCTGGCAAGAGCGTCGAAGAAAGGTTCGTTTTTAATATATACAAATGTGTAGATTTTTGTATATGATCGTTTTTGCTACAGGAGGTCGATATTAGAGAGGAAATTAGCGGTTGCGGAAGTCTCAGAAGAGGAGCAACATAGTCTTTTGAAGGATCTGGAACGTAGAGAGACCGAATATATGCGTCGTCAGAGGCATAAAATGGGTGTTGATGATTTTGAACTGTTAACAATAATTGGTCGAGGAGCATTCGGAGAGGTACGTCTATATATATATATATATATTTTTTTATGTACATAAGTTTGTTTGATTGGTTCTTCTTCATGATCAGGTGAGCTTTGTCGTTACAAAGAAAACGGGGAAATTTACGCAATGAAAAAGCTAAAGAAATCCGAGATGCTAAGCAGGGGACAGGTGTGTCATTTACGTATAATATTGTCTTGCCAAATATCCACCCGTATTCAGATTTCGCGTAGCTTTTACTTTCCTGGTGGCAACATGTTATGCAACTTGTAAAACTTTTTTACATAACCCTCTCTTTCCCGTGTCTAAATATATGATTCTCTTACGTAACGCACCTCTCTCCTTGTTTAAGTGTTTGGATTTACGTAAATTAAATCTTTATGTAACGTATTTTGGTATGTCATAGGTGGAGCATGTGAGAGCGGAGAGAAATTTGCTAGCAGAAGTGGATAGCGACTGCATTGTGAAGCTTTATTATTCGTTTCAAGATGCGGAGCATCTCTACCTTATTATGGAGTATTTACCTGGCGGCGATATGATGACGCTTCTTATGCGTAAGGATACACTAACCGAGGATGAGGCTCGATTCTATGTTGCCCAGAGCGTTTTAGCCATAGACTCTATCCACAGACACAACTATATTCACAGGTACTGTTTTAACCTGTGAATATACACCAACACACATGAGTATCATTATTCTGGTCGTACTGTATATACAAGTTATATATATTTCATCTTGATTGTTCTACGTATCATTTTGCTGCAAATAGACGCTTAATCATATTCATGTAATCTATGTACAATATCATAGTACATGTTATATACTTTTTTATTACCTAAAAATACTGTAAGCTCCTATATTTCTAAGATAATTAGCTTTTTCTTAAGTACATCTGTCTACACGGATGCTTGTACATCACGTTACCATTATTTATTTTTTCTTGAGAGCTATCGTTATTAATTTACTTCACTAAACCGCAATCTTAAACATGATGCAGGGATATAAAACCGGACAATTTACTGCTTGATAAAGACGGACACATGAAGCTTTCGGACTTTGGGCTTTGTAAGCCGTTGGATTGCAACACACTTACGACGTTACATGAAAATGAACCAATGGCAGATGATGAACCCATGGATATAGACGAGAGGCTTTTAAGTCCGTCGCCTAAAATCCCTTTCGTAGTCGGCAAGAACAACTTCAACATTGGCAGCAAAACCGACGGATGCTGGTAAGCAGGTTACATCAATTTTTTATAACTATATTACGTATCTACATTTGTTTATGTGTGATTGTCAAATCGTTTAAGTACGTTGAATATACCATGCTATGCCACCATTAAAATAGTATCGACCATATAAACTGATTCAAGAGTCAGTACATGCACTGATTGTTCACCAGGCTTACTCAACGGCTACTACGTCTGACTATAATCATTTAAGTGATATACTACGGTCTATACTATAATATGTATCCGTTACAATCTAATTTATATGCCATTATGTAGTATGTTTTGGCGCATAACGGATGAAGACATCTTTAGTTTATTATTGATGCTATTCATAAATTATACATCTTGCATGCTATAGAATGCTATTGCTACATAATTCATGATCAGCTGTATATGGTTCACTGGTGAACTCTATGCATGAGTGACTCTTTATGTAGGCGTATTCTACTGTCGGTACTCCAGATTATATCGCTCCGGAGGTACTTTTGAAGAAAGGTTATGGCATGGATTGTGATTGGTAAGTGTGTGTGTGGAGAGAGAGAGATTGTACAAATACTGAGCCAAAAAAAAATGCAGGTGGTCTCTTGGAGCAATAATGTTTGAGATGCTAGTTGGTTATCCGCCATTTTATTCAGACGAACCTATGAGTACTTGTCGTAAGGTACATATCGTTGTGTGTGTTTGTGAGAGAGAGAGGTTATTCATTAATATGGATGTTGGCAGATAATTAACTGGAGAATACATCTGAGGTTTCCAGAGGAGGCTAAACTGTCTCCCGAAGCAAAGATTTGATATGTAGATTGCTCTGTGACGTGGAACATAGGCTTGGTTCAAGAGGCACACACGACATAAAGGTTAAGATTTTAATAAATAAACTAAACAATTAATAGTATAATACTTTACAAGATTCTTTATTGTATTACGGATATTTTACTATATATTTTATAAGCTGTTTTGTTCATTGTTTATTCGGACTGTTTAGGCACACCCATTTTTTAGAGGGATTGATTGGGACCGTCTTTATGAAATGGAAGCTGCCTTCAAACCCGAAGTAAATGGCGAGCTCGACACACAAAACTTCCAGAAGTTCGAAGAGGAGTAATATTTTTATCAATATTTATATAGCTGTATAGTATACATACACTATAAGACAAGATGTAACTATATACCTGTACATGTAATATACTACGGATATTAATTTGTTATATTATTTATGAGTAAGAGATAACATATATACGGCGCTTTCCATATATTCATACTATTAGCTTTTATTTTCTTAATTAGAGTTTTCCATGTGTACATAGATTGGATCTCAATCGGATTTGCCGTCAAGACCAAGCCAGTGGCGCAAGGTTTGTCTACATAAAATATATACATACGTGTGCGAGTATGTGTCTGTTATACACCTATACATAAGTTAAATCTAAATAATATTTAAGACATACTTCATACCTTGTTAAAAACTGAGACGTTTTTATATGTATGCAGGACCTGAATTTTGTGGGATATACATACAAAAACATTGATGTTTTTAAAGGGAAAAACTCTCCAGTTGGTAAGCAATCTTCTTTTCTTTCTTTTTTAACGTCCTTTTTACTCACATTGTTTTTCCAGCCGATTTAAAGAAAAGAAGTCCACCGAAGAGACCATCCATAAGTTCCATATTTGGTACGTGTAGATGATAAATATACAGATAACAAGCATATGCTTAATAAGCTGATAGTTATATAGTCGTGATGATATCTATTCACTTTGTGTAAGTTAGAACTATAGATGGTATTTATACCAATGCAGAAAAGAACAACAGTTCATCGGATGAGCTGATACCGACGGAAATGGAGGTGTCAACGATGGACGAGACAAATTCTGCCACATCAGCACCTTCGTTTGCAGCTCATGAGACGCAAACCTTCTCTTATAGTAACAACAACAGATAAGCTGTGCATAAACTATGTTTTCTGGGTTTTTAGATTTAGTTTCATGCGGGGGAACAAAATTAAAAAGATTTTTAAAAAAAGTATAGATATATCCTTAAAGCAGCCAAAAGAGGTGTATAATACGCTGTTCACTATCAAAAACATTTTTATTCTCCTCTTGTGTGTGGGTACAATTAAACAGAACTAGCTGTATATACGATACATGTAATCTAGAGACAATATGCATAAAGATATATATATAAATATGAATCTCTATTTTACAAACTTTTTTGTAACATGGGGAACGTATGCGTATGGACTCGTAAAGCTGATATTTTAAACTAGATAGTCACGTATGTGGTATAAGTATAGGAAAAGGGGGAAACAGTTTCAATGCCAACCCAGGCCATAGTCTAGGCCGGCTACCAAACCAATGGAGAGTGGATAAAGGGAGAGTGCGACCAATGCAATCCATAAAGGGAATGTGGTTCTGCGTCCTCCTAGTAATCCCATAATAAAGGTTACCACTGCAATTACTGTTACCTCAGATGAGAAATCCCACACAAGTCTCCGTATTGAAACAATTGCCAGAAAGACTCCCAAGCATAGTGTGTTGTTTAATGTCACTGCACCATATATCTGCGCATGTATGCAATTAAGAAACACATAAACCAAACTACACTCAAAACACCTATACGTACTTATATATGCATTGCCGTGTGCATAAAAAAATCTTCAATTATCAATGACAAACACTCGTTATATATATATATATATAGAGAGAGAGAGAGAGAGAGAGAAGAGAGAGAGAGAGAGAGAGAGAGATGGCTCCGACTGTTAGAACTGGTCGTATGCATACTAGAAACTGTGAAAATACACAAGAGCACCATATGAGAACACAAACTACAGCACACTGAACAAAAACCACATCAATTAAACAAGCACACACGCTGGACCGATACTGTAGATAATTAAACTGATCTCCTCCCCCCCTCTCTTCCTCACACAACACACACAGAGGGTTACCTGGGAGTAAGTCATGGAAATGTTGCGTTTCTTCTTCTTTGCAGCGAACATAAGAGAGGAAACCGCCTCACTCGAATTCGTAGCAAGTGGGGTAGCAACAAAAGCAACAAAAAACGTAGGAATTCTGCTGGCCTTGGAGAAGTTGTCAATTGAATCCACCAGAGGATCTGCAAACAGACCTGCTACAACTGCACCCGCAAGGATTAAAAACGAAGCTTTTAAGATAATTTGTTTTCTGGTGAGCCTCTTCCCCTTGTTTGCCTCTTCTTCTTCTTCTTGCTCGTCCTCCAGCTCTTGGTCCTCTAAAAGAGCATCCAAAGACACTCTCGCATCCTGAAAGTAAAAATGTAAAAACTAATACATACAAATACTTGTAAGTTGTAATGCTGGTGTTATTTACGCTACTAGTTATAACAGTTTAATGTACCTTTGCTTGAGTGTCCCAGTAATCAGGATTGTTCAGCTGTGATGATTTCACTTGGAAACTTCTCATCCACCTGGATATTGCCTGAATAAATTCTTCTTCTGAAATCTGAAGATTTCCAAGCTTAGTGCAAATATATGTATGTGGCATACGTGTGCTTGTGCACGTGTATTATAAATGTTATATATGGTGGTAAATTACCTGATGATCTCTGGATGTATCGAATTCTTTTAGCCAATTCTGGACTTCCCGTTCTGCTGGAAGATGTTTCTCGTGTGCGATTCCCAGGCCGACAATGAGACCTCTCAGCTCCTGGTCAGAAAGACGGCCATCACGGTTCTCGTCAAAGTAACCGAATATCCTACAGCATAGCATATAAAATATATTAGATAGCAAATATACTAAAGAATATAACCGACAAGTGTGCATTCTAACCAAATGATTCGTATGAAACACAATGCGTAGTACCACTTACTTCGATAGGACACCCCTGTTTGGAGTGACCCCGTCTTCTAAAAAACAGACTTCCCCACGATTTCTGTGTGGAGTAAAGTGAGACTCTGTGCAAGGCATGTGACTGACGGTAGCGATGCCTTGCTAGATATATTCTCCTTCGCTGTATCCACGGTGAAACAACCTGCGTTGAATCACTATAGCTAATTCATAGGGGTAGTAATGGAAATAATGTTTATATATAAAACACGTTCTTGTTTGCGTTCAGTACCTGGTAACCGCAGTAACTCAAAAGTCCAGCAAGTGAAATTGCACAGCTCAAAATTGCGAAGATATGACCGTAAGAAGGCTTGTGGAACAAATGGGGAAGCTGTGCTAGCACGTAAGGAAAGACAGTCGCAATCATTATCCACGCAGATAGCTTCGTTTGTGCATCCGTCGTAATCCCACTTCCTGTTTCATAATGAAATATGTTGAATGTACCTCAACAGCATCTAAATGCATTACAAATACCGTTTAATACAGATAAACTAGTATGCTCTTTATTGGACACTGTACGGTACTAACGGTATGCATATCTCATACAAACACAACGTCACGTTGTCCCTGTTTACACAAAGTACATGTCTTGAAGTGTTTTGTATTGGATATATACAATGTCTGTACAGTGTATGCACATATATATATATATATATATATATATATAGAGAGAGAGAGAGAGAGAGAGAGAGAGAGAGAGAGAGAGGAGAGAGAGAGAGAGACCCGAGAGGTTGAACTGTGAGGTAAGAGTGCGGTCCTTAGCGACGAGCTCAGAATTGACCTTGTATAGGTCACAACGGCCCACAATGAGAGAGCTTCCCCACAAGAGTGTTAACAACATAATGGTTGATCCAGCAAGTAGACCCATTCCCACAGAGACTTTGATTGTGCTGTTTCTCGACTTCCACCCATGCCGGACACTGTTGATGATTAGCAATACAACACACACACACAATTTAAATTAGAGGTCAAAACTAATGTAACATAAGAGTGGAATATTCGCACTCTGTCCGTAAAAGATAAGTGTCGTAAAAGCAAGCAATGCACAGTTCTCAACACTAAGGTAAAATATATATTATGAACATCGTATAGCAAAAGCTAGGATCTTTGACAAGTAAAGACAAGGTATCCTATGGTCATGACTGAATATATATAAAAATTTCAACATGGACTCCATGATAAATAGACAAGTGGCAGCAACAAAACATAAAATAATATATTGCATATAGATATATACTTATCTCAAATTAAGATCATAAAAGGAAACAATCCCATTCAAGTACAAAGTGACAAATGTAAAGTATCTACATATGTGCGTATATAAACGTATATTCGTGTTGTATCGAGAAAGCGGGATAGAGAAGTACAGTGCAAAATCTCTTTAATATATATGCTATTCTATACAGATGCATACGTATCTGTGTACAAATGCTCATCTAGTACACACTTATGAACATCGCACTAAAGAAGCAAAAGGCCACCGGCCATGAGAAAAGCTTATCAAATGATGAAAACTAGCGATTTTCTAGAATGTAGCTAAAATCCAAGCTTTTGCAGAGGTAACTGCAAGATTTTGCACAAAGTACACAAGATGTCTTATAAAATTGCAAAGATTTGCACCAGATACGCAAGAAACCTTCTGAAATTGCAAGTTATGCACAAAATACACAAGAAACCTTGCAAAATACAAGTTTTTGATCAAAATACGTATAAAAATGAGGGATTTTGGGAAAACACCAAAAATGCAGGATTTCACACCTAAAACTGCGGATTTCACATTAGATATATCTAAAATATGCAGAAATGCACCTAAGGATGCCGGATCCTGCAGAAAATACATCAAAGTGCAGAGAATACATGAAAAACGCAGATTTTGCACAAAATACACCAAAAATGCAAGAATTTGCAAGAACATACCTAAAATGAGAAGCGCATCGGGAAAGACCCGAGAATCGGGAGCAGGAGGCCGCCGATCAAGCCGGGATTAAGAACTGTGAGCAGCAATTCGCTCCCATTGGAAAGAAGCTGAGCAGACTTGAGCATCACGAATCCATATGTTGCAAGAAGATACACATTGCCGGCGACTCCATTCGAACATGGCAGGAAGCCATAGCTCTCCTCGCACTTCATCGTTAACCTAAACACACAAACCTTACCCGCCGCGTTAAGCATATATACACACACACACACATTACCTTTTTGTGTGTGTATATGTTATGTTGGTGCAGACATATATAAGTTTATAGATAATGTTTCTTGCACACAAAGAATATATATACCACAATATACTTTATGTGTTTCTCGGCATATGTATACTGTGTGTAGAAAGAACACCACAAAACACAATGAGTGTATATGTGTGTGTGTGTGTGTGTGTGTGTGTGTGTAGAGTATACTTGAATTTCATGTTTTCACTTTTGTAAAGTAGCTTGCAGCTAAAACCTGTAGATTTGTATATATATCCTTAAAATTTTATAAATGACATTCAACTTTCGCCAATAAACAGAATATATTTAATATAAAAAAAGTTAAAACATAAACAGCTTTATTTTAGCTATTTCAGTATAAAAAAATTAATCTTCATTAACAATATTAATATGATTTGTATTTAGAAATATAATATTAACCATTTTATTTAATAATTAATGAACAAAATTGTTTGCCTCTAGTTTGAATATATATATCTAGAGAGAGAGAGAGAGAGAGAGAGAGAGAGTGTATAACATATTTTATAATGTATTAAAATATTATAACATATATTTGAAATAACGTTAAACATATAATATCAAAATATTTATATTTATTATAAGAAGAATTTCTTAACAAATTTAAGGTTAACCTTATATTAATAATAAATTGTAGTTAAAAATCCTTGGGTATATATTCAACATTTATGATAAACACATCCACTCGAATCTTTTAGAACATACTATATCATTAGTAACATTATTACGTGTCTAATTTTATTTGTTTTTTGCTATTTAATTAATTTATACATTTTAAGATATCATTATATATTATATATATATTGTAAGATCCATAAAGGTAAATTATAAAAAAGGTTACATTTTAAATAAATGACCATATAAAATTTAAGTTTATTTTAACTTAATTTAATATAGTTAAAATTTGATTTCAAAATTTAATAATAACAAAAAAAAAGACATAGTCGTATTGTTTGTGTGTGAGAGAAAGAACTTAAAGTGTGTTTTATTATATAGTTAGTTAATAGTATATTTGTGTTTCCCATTGTGTTATTTTGTTAATTGTATATTTAACCGAAATGGTCGATTAAATATACAATGCACACACAATGATTTAATATATCTCTCACACACACACACAAGAATGTAGCCTATGTAATTATTATATAGAAACTTTAATATATTACATATTTAAGCTGAACTCACACACACACGCAGTTAATAATAAGAATATGCTTTCACGGAAAAGGCATATTTAAACAGATTAGATGTTTAGGGTTCATAAGATTTTAGGGTTCTTTCTACTCTGCGAGAACGAGAAAAAGGAGAATGCCGTCAGGTGAGTATGTATTTGAGAGAGCGGGAGAGAGAGAGGATTGCGGCGAGCTGCGGAGGGATTAAAATCGAATCTTTGTTGATTTCTAGTTACTGTGAGCGTCAAATGGCAGAAGGAAGTGTTTCCTTCTGTGGAGATTGATACAGAGCAGCCGCCGTATGTATTCAAATGTCAGCTGTATGATCTCACTGGGTGCCCCCTGATAGGCAAAAGATTATGGTCAAGGGAGGTCTTCTCAAGGTATGTTCAATAATGTCAAAATCTCCGCTGTTTCTAGGTTTTCTTCAATTCAGGATGAAGGAGATTGGAACGCACTCAGTGTTAAACAGGTGGGTATTGCCAGTGTGCACGTGTGTGAGCGTGCGTATATTCATTCTTTTGTGGTTGCAGGGGCAGAGAATAATGATGATGGGAACAGCTGAGGAAGCTCCTAAAGCTCCAGAGAAAGGACCTGTGTTCGTGGAGGATCTTCCTGAAGAGCAGCAAGGGGTCGTTGAACAGGTCAGTGGGATATTCTATCACTATGTTTCCCCTTTAAACTCTATGCTCCTTTTTATTGAAGGGATTTACGGCGGGATTAACGAATCTCGGGAACACTTGTTACATGAATTCGACTCTTCAATGCCTCCATTCTGTTCCGGAACTGAGAAATGCGTTGAAAAGGTGTGTGTGTGTGCGTCTGCGTGTGTTAATACTTATGCCCAATGCTCATAGACATACATAAATGGTAAACTACACTATTAACGCACTATATATGTTTTTTCCCTTTGCAGTTATGCTGGTGGTCCAGGGAGTGATATTGATGCTTCACATAGTCTCACGCTTGCAACGCGAGATCTTTTTAGCGAGCTTGACAAAAGCAGTCGTGCAGTAATTCCTTTGCGGTTTTGGACGGTAAGCTGCGGTAGTATCTTTTAAGATATTTTCACAAACACACACGCACACACACAATACTGATTTTATGTGCACGTATATATTTAACTGTGCTTTGTATTCGTAGTTGTTGAAAAGCAGATACCCGCAGTTTGCACAGCAAACCAACAACGGAGCGTACATGCAACAAGTAAACTTTAATTTTCTTTTGTTTTCTTTTTCCAATTTATATTTTTTTCTCCTGTAGGACGCAGAAGAATTTTGGACACAACTTATGTATTCACTCTCTCAGCGTTTGCAATCATCTTCTGGTGATACCAGGTTGCCTAAACTTTAGCTTACTGTGTGTGTTTGTGTGTGTGTTATAAGTTCCTGACATTGGGACTTAATGACAGGTTAACACCAGAGACTGTGAAGCGTATGTTTGGCATTGAACTTACTCACAGGTATATTCTGCACTGTTTAAATTTTGTTCATGTTCTTCTTTATTGATTTCTTAAACTTCAGGCTGAAATGTGTGGAAGCTGAAACTGATGAGCAAACCGTGGAAACTGAAGACGTTTATTTTTTGAAGTGCCATATATCTCAGGATGTGAACCATCTGACTGAAGGCGTGAAACAGGTATATCTTGTCCATATGTATCATATCGGTAAGATTAACATATCTATATATATCCAGGGGTTCAAATCTGAGCTAGATAAAACATCACCTTCCTTAGGAAGATCAGCTGTTCACATTAAAGAATCTGTTATTTCTTGGCTGCCTCCGTAAGTTCTTATAAACTAGTAGATGAATGCAATCCTTTTAATTGTTTATTTGTTAGATATTTGACTGTGCAATTCGTGCGCTTCTTTTGGAAGAAGGACACTAAGCAGAAAGCGAAGATTTTGCGAGTAAGTTTCTGCAGCCATGCAAAGTGTTTTGTGTGTGAGAGTGCGCGCGCGCGCGTGTTAAGATGGCTTTCAATTTTCTTGCAGAAAGTCGATTATCCGCTTGTGTTGGACGTTTTTGATTACTGTTCTGAGGAGCTAAAGAACCAATTGAAGGAACCTCGTCAGGTTGGTTATTTGTTATTAATTCCATGTAAGCTTAGGATCACTCTTTAAGCAGATACTGAGAGAGGAAGAAGATAAACAAGCTGGTCTGAAAGGAAAAAGGAAATTGGAAGATGAAAACTCAGATACGAACACGGCTATGGTAAACTGTTGCTTAAACATACGTCCATTATGAGTATATACAAATGCAGGTCTTGTTTTTTTGTTTATTGCATACTCATGCTAACCTGTTTCTTGAGCAGGATATTGATAATACCGTTTCATCTGGTAGCTCAGGTAGAAATTACTGTGTGCGTGGAGAGAGAGAGAGAGAGGGATTGACGTGTTTTTATTTGTTTAACAGAGGCTCCACTAACTGGTATATATGACTTGGTAGCGGTTTTGACACACAAGGGCCGGAGTGCCGACTCCGGACACTATGTTGCGTGGGTGAAACAAGAGAATGGTGAGTTCTAATTACACATCAATATGAATTAATCTACTTATAATAATATTAATAGAGTAGTATCATAATCTTTATAATAATATTAATAGCACGGTTTGTTTCAGGAAAGTGGATACAGTTTGATGATGACCGTCCAACTTTTCAGCGAGAAGAGGACATCACTAAATTATCCGGTGGAGGTATATATCTGCGTGTGAGCGTGTGTGCGTGTGTGTAGAGAGAGAGAGTTGTGGTTCTTAAGTATATCGTGGTTAACTATATTACAGGGATTGGCACACTGCTTATATGCTCTTGTACAAGGCTAGAATACCCAAAGGCACTGTGAAATCGTCATCGAGCTAGACTGTACGCTTTTACCATTTACTTCGTTATTTAAATGGTTTTCCGTTATTCCATCACTGATAGTTTAATAAAAATTTACATTTAGTTTAATCTCAAAATAATATATAAATCAACATTAATCGTGAATATGATCATATATTATATATATTGAATCTTTAGTATTACTATTAATGTAAATTTAATACATTATTAATCCTTATTGTTAATAAAATTGATAAATATAATTTTAATTAAGTATTAATGAAAGTCAACTCAACTCACTTAGAATTTAACTAAAAAGAGTTCACTGTTGTAATTAACCCGGATTAATTTATCAAACTCAATTAAAAAATTTAACAAACTAAACATATACCATCCTGTAGTTTGCAGACCCTAATAGTTGTTTTTCTTTATTTAATGCCCATAGAAAGACTAAGCAAATCACTTTATTTCATTATTATTGGAAATCTGGTTAAATTTAAATTTAATATATTTTCTATATGCATTGCAATCTAAGTTTAAAGAACTCAGGGGTATATATTTAAATTTTGTTAATAGTAATTTAGATCATAGTTCATTAAGGTGATAGTTCAGTCAATTATTGTTGTATAAATTATTCAAATAATGAATATAATATAATGGTAACTTAGATATAATATATGTTATATAGTTTATATATTTTGTATTTCTTGTATAAAAAATAAAATATATTTAAATGATAAGTGTTTGTTGAACTTACTATACCATGAGCTTTCACTGTTAAAATTCTTAAGGAATGTCACAGTTTAACAAACACTTTTATTCATTTCACAAGAAATACTATATAAGATGAAAAATATATTTTATATGATCAAATAAAAAAAATAGTTCAATCTTTAAACAAAATTGTAAAGTAAAATAACTTTTGAGCTAGGACATACACCTATGTTATTAATTGTAAGTGCGTTGCATCTAATGTTCACTATATTATAATAATTTTATAAAAATGGTCAACAAAACTATGAAATTTATAAATTTTATACAAATTCATCTTTGTCGTTAAAGACATTCATGAAAATATCCGCTACACAATTATGTTATAATTGAACTTAACATAAGTATAATCACTTTGTAAAATAACATAAGAAAATGCTTATATAAATAACACTTGAAATGAATTTTAAAAAAAACAAAATGGTTTATACATAATAATGCTTTTATTTTATGTGTTATTATTTTATGTTCAAAACAAATTTCCTTTTTTTAAAATTAATCTCCATCCTCAATGTTAAAGATGATGCAAATTTCATAAATTTATGTGGTTATAAACTATCTTATGATGAAACATATACATGATGAAGTAAAATTCATATATATTGCCCTAATAAAGTTTGGACCAATGCCTCTTAAGGGCAAATTTGGTGATTATGAATTATTTTAGGATAAAACATGCATATGATTAAATAAATTCATATACATTGCTTGAGCAAGGTTTGAACCAACACCATTATGAAGAGTCACGCACCATGCATAAGGCCATGAGTGTATTTCTCAACTATGTCATTCTCTCAACATTGAATGTAAAAGTTTTTACTTTAATGTGAAATGTATTTAATCTATTTTATAGCCTTTGCCTTAAAGGAGATGTCGTGAACATATAGCACTCCAAACTACTATATTACGGTATTACATTTGATTGAGCAAGTTCTTAACTCGTTGAGATCACCATTTTATGTATACACATTGAGCATGGTCCTAAAGAAAATCATTGTAAATTACTAAATTATAGTCTGACATCGTGTTAGAAAAGGATTTTGCATGATATCCATAAGTTACAACTATAAAATTATATAACCTATGTTCCAATTGAGCATCATATTAAACATCCTTTCATTTGCTCATATTCGACATTTATTAACATAAAAATTAACCAAGCTACATTGTTATTCTCTAACATTGAATCAAACATTTTTTCGATATGTCCAAAGTAATAAATATATTAAATATTAAAAAATAACGAGAGGGGAATATAAAGCATAAATATTTATAATGAATGTTACACACGTTTTTCTTTCATAAAAATAATGCAGGTATATAGTGTGGATATATAGGTGTATATATATATTTGTTTAGGCAACATAACCCATGTATATATGTATCTTATGTGTGTATATGTATGTAAATGTAAATATAAGTTGCTCATATACAAGTTGTGACAAGTACAAAAAATCTAACCAATAAATATTAATATTTTAATTTAAACATTCTTTATTGCTACTATATATGAGTTATATATATATATGACCTTTTACATTATTGTCATTTCTAAAATATCTTAATAATCTTGGTATTGAAAAATAAATATTCTTTAAGATTTTGTGTTTTAATATGTTTTTCAAACAAACATTATGTATTTATTCATTTGTTTAATTTAAAGAATAAAAAGAAAAAAAAAATAAAAGTCCCATGCTCCACTAAATTAAATATGTACTTCTAAAATATAAAAAATTAATTTACACACACATACACGTATGCATAACATAAAAAGAGCTAGATCTTTAGATATGAAAACTGCAAGACAAAGGGATATTGTAATGTCGATTTTTTTTTTAAAATAAAAATTAAATGTGTTTTTACATGACCCCCATAAGGGTCCAAACCAATTTGTGAGTATGCACCATTTGGTGTCAAGGACGATGCATGGTCCTAATGGGGTTTCAACCTCAGTTGCATGCATGACCCTTCATAAG
Organism: Selaginella tamariscina; assembly: GCA_003024785.1. NCBI lineage: Eukaryota > Viridiplantae > Streptophyta > Lycopodiopsida > Selaginellales > Selaginellaceae > Selaginella > Selaginella tamariscina. Next base: position 204,900 of record PUQB01000337.1, on the reverse strand, counting down.
GGGGAAGGTTTGAACCACGTTAGGGCCATGTCAACATTCAGACTGTATCCTCAAATATTCCAGCCATTGTTACATTTAATTGTTTTTTCTTTTTTTTCTTCTTCTTATTTTCTTAGCTAATAGCTCTTAGATAATGAATTTTGCATGCTCAATAATTTGTGGTGTATATTATGAACTTACATAAATATGTATTATTTAAAATACATCTATTATTACAAATGAATTTTAGTTTTAAATATGAGAAACCTTTAATTTCTTACATAAATATATATTATCACATATGATAAGCATTAATAACATTTAAATCTCAATGTATTCATAATTATTTTTGCTTAATAATTCACAAATAAATATAAATTTACAATTACATATAATATAATTAGATGTTCAAATGTATATTTTAGTAGATATAAAAACAACACGATTTCGTTTGTAGATATTTTTACACACCAAACTATATATATATATATATATATTATAATGCATATTTGTTATACCCTCAAAAAAAAAATTAGTTATTTAAAATGTTTAGAATCGACTTCCTTATTGTTACATTTGAACTTGTAATCTTTTGTGGTTATGTCTCATATTTGACACCAAGGATGGTGCATAGCCCTAACTAGATTCAAATATTTTACTTAATCAATTGGTCACCATGAGAGAATAAATACACACACACATGTAAGATTGTATACATTATTTTACACAACTTTTTGAACCTTCAAAAGTTTTATAATATGGATATACACAAAATTATAACATAGTTTTAGTTAGGTTGACTATGACTGAAGGATATTTAAAACATTAAGTCATATGGTATTTCATATATTTTTTTCTTTTACGTAAAAAGAATTTTATAGTGGTAATAAATAATAAATATTTTATTATTTTATTATTATATAAAAATTATTTTTATGAAAAATTAATTATTCTTGGCATTTGAGAAATACATATATAGTTTAACTAGGAATATTTTATTTTATTATTATATAATAAATTATTTTTGAAAAATTAATTATTCTTGGCATTTGAGAAATACATATATAGTTTAACTAGGAATTTTTTAAGTCATGAACATATCCATTGCGTACCAATTGTACTGAATTGCATAGTAGCATGTAACACGCAAAGTACCCTCCTCCATTATTATGATGATTTAGAAAAGTTTAATTGGTAAGTAAGACACTACATTTTTATTTCTAATGAGAATATAAAATGCACATATAACAAATATCATTTTTATTTTAATTTGTTTCAACCTTCATACATGATGTGAAACTTAGTACTACCATTTTAGTTTTTACTTATTTTTAAAATAATAATAAATAAATTTTTAAAAAAAATAATATGTTATTTGTGTGCATCATTTAAAATTATCTATATGACACAAGATCAAAACTATTATGAAATAATAGGCAAGAGTGTCCTTGTGTTATTGGTGAAATATTATTTCCTTTCTTTCCAAAGAGTTATTGATTCTTTTTTTTATTATTCATCTTCTAAAACAATAATCTCCTTTTGAATGTTTCTTGTTTTATACACTAGAAGATCGTCATCTTTATCAAAGCTTTCTTTATGGACATGATGGACCTTCTTTATGTGACGATCATAGTTGTGATGAATCACAATAGCAGTCGTTTCTATTGTACCTATTATAATTGTGACAATTATAACAAGGACACATGTTTTAAGAACTATAACGACATGTTTTAAAAAGAAGATTGTGTTATTTCTAATGCTGCTATGTACAACATATACATACGTCAATAAAAAAATTAAATTAACAAAAGACTTATTGTTTCAGTATATCTCATTTGCTACACATTCTTGAGGGCGGTGAGGTTGTTGAGTTAAAGCTATGTTGTATGACTCTCGGGCCACAACATTTTATTAACATAGAGAATAGAGAATGTATAATGAAACATCATCAATTGTTTGTTAACCTAACAAATGGGTTATTTCAACACTCCCCTTAGTCGTGACGATTGAACTCATATAAATGAACTCCCAAAGTTTCTCTATGCTACTTGAAGAAAGATAGTGGTAAGGATTTAGTAAAAATGTTTGCCACCATTGAATTAATCATGCAGTACTCAAGCTCAAGTCTTCCAACTTTCACTTGCTCATGAATGAAGTAGAATTGTACTTGAATGTGCTTTGCCTTGAAATGGTACCAAGCATTTCTTGTTAAAGCTATTGCATTTTGATTATCACAAGATAATTGTGTCACTTTAACATAAGTCTAATCAAATATTCTCTCAACCACATAGCCTCCTAAGCTGATGTCATTACAATATACTCAGTTGAGAGGGCTATATGTTTTTGATCTACCATAAGCCCAGTCAAATTTTCTCTCAACCAAATAGCCTCTTGAGTTGCTACTGTCATTGCAATATACTCAGCTTCTATACTTGAGCGGGTTATAATTTGTTGTCGTTTACTAGACCAAGTGATAGCCCCACTTCCCATGCTGAAGCAATAACTTAAAGTAGATTTCCTTGTATCTACATCTCCTACATAATTTGCATATGAGAAGCCAAAGAGCTTGCTTTGCTTCTGCTATACAAGTTGAATCCATCATGCCTTGAAGGTATTGTAAAATCCTTTTTATTGACAACCAATGTTCCCAACTTGGATCTTCCATATATCGTGACACTTGTCCAATAGCATAAGCAATGTTTGGCTGAGTACACATCATAAGGTAGATCAATTGTCTACCACCTGGCAGCAAGGAACCTTGCTCATCTACTATTGCTAAACCTCAGGCTAAGGACTCATATCTTTGGACAAATGCACGTTTGCTATATCAAGGTTACTATGGGATTTAACTCACTTATCCCAAAATGTTTAAGCAGATTTAAAATATATTACTTTTGCGACAAGGATAATACTCTTTGACTTGTTGCACTTTGATGCCAAGGCAATAGTTGATCTTGCCTAGCTCTATCATATGAAACTCCCCTTTGAGCGTTTGTTTCGTTTTTTCCATCTTTGCTAGATCATTTGATAGAAGAATGCAGTCATCAACATATATTTATATGATGATGAGTTTGTCTCCCACTGTTTTGATATAAATGTTAGTATCAGCAATACTCCAAAAATTAGCTAATAAAAGGAAACTACTATCAATCCGTTGATACCATGCTCTGGGGCTCTTCTTCAAACCATATAGGGATTTGTTGAGCCAATAATATTGGGCTAATTTCTCCCTCAAACTCAAATCCCATTGATAATGTGACATATACTTCCTCTACTATATGGCCATATAAGAAGGCAATCTTTACGTCAAGTTGCTCAATCGCAAAGCCATATTGAGTAGTGAAAGCCATGAGAAGGCAAGCTTCAACACATGTGAATAAAATCCACACCCTCCACATGAGAAAAACCCCAAGCTACTAAGCATACCTTGTAGCGATCCAACTGGTTATCATCTCCAAATTTGATCTTGAATATCCACTTAGTATCTACTGCTTTGAGCTAGGGAGGAAGCTTGAAAATGGGAGTAAGAATCTGATTATAAATGATTGAATTAGTCTCATTGTCAATAACAACTTTCCAATTTGATATTTGTTGCTCAAAAGAAATGTATCTGGTGAATTAGAAGAGCGTTGATTGTCCGGTGGGTCAAGGTCTAATGAGGCATCAGTTTTATGTCGAGATGTAGCCTTACCAACATTGAGCAAATCTCTTCCTAATATTGTTGTCCTTTCTTATTTGGAACTGTAACATGGGCAAGAACTAAAAGAGGATGAGATCAAAATGGTGATATAACTACTGCAAAAGGAGATTTTGTGTTGGAGGAGGTATGGCTTTGCAACCTTGCCGCCCCTGAAGAAGGACCAACATGTGCAAGAAGAACTCCAACCCACACTAGCAATTGATTCATAGCTCCCACTGGCTGAATAAGCTTTGAGGAAATAACCGCCTCATCAACGCATTGTCATCATCATCTGCCCTAAATTCTCTACATAGTATCCTCTACACACCCTAATCTAAAGTTGTAACTTTGATTTCATCAAAGATAATGTGGCATGTAATTATGAGGTCCCTTGTCTCCAAACTTAACAATTTGTAAACTTTGTTTGGTTCACTGTATCCCAACAAATCTGTTGGTATTGTTTTTGAATTCAACTTTTTGCATAAATCCTTGGGAACATGCGCAAAAGCAAGGCAACCAAAGATCCTCAAATTAAAGACATATGGCTTGGTGCCAGTCCAAAGTTCTTCTGGGGTTTTAACTTGCTTCACTCCCGTAATAGGAGATCAATTTCGTAAGTATGATGTTGTATTCATTGCTTCAGCCCAACATGTCTTGGGAAATCTTGCACCATGAAGCAAGCTATGAGCACACTCGACTAAGGTTCGATTCATGTGCTCAACCACTTTATTTTGTTTTGGTGTGTAACAAACTATAACTTGCATTTGAATTCCATGATTATGGCAATAACTCATGAAAGCATGAGTCAAGAACTCTTTACCACCATCACTACAAAGGATATAAAGCTCTCTTCCGATTTCAATTGTAACTGCTACATGGAAAATCTAGAATGTTTCTAGCACGTCCTACCTAGTTATTGCACTTGCATTGGGCCCAAAAGTCAATATGAATCAACTCAAAAATTCAATTGACATGAGAACTCATTCTAAGATTGAAGGGCTACTTATGTTGTTTCCTGTGAACACAAGGTTCATAAAAGCCTAATGAAGATGGAGTAAGTTTTAGACTTTCAACCATTGTCCGGTTGTGAAGTGTATGTATTGCTCGCTCATTAATATGACCAAGTTTGTGATGCTACTTCCAATATTTGCATTTGTCCTCCTTGGCGTGGTGCAATAGTTGGTTTCTAAGGGCCAATGATGTTGCACTTGAGGATTAAACTGTCAAGCCACGATCTAGGAACAAGGAAGTAAACAGGATTCCAAAAATAAGGAAGCTTGACTTAAAAGCAAGACAAGGAGCAGGACAGGAACTAAAGCAGGATAGGAACTAGGAACCAAGAACAAGCAAGAACAAGAAGACAAGAACAGGAGGCAAGGAACAAGACAAGAACAAAGAACAAAAATGATCGTAGAATGACTGGTGTTAATAGTAATTGATTGTACAATAATTAAGTCATAGCTTATATGCTCACAACTCTAAACTAATATGGTTATGAGTCTAATCTAGTCATGAGCTAAAAATAATGACCCTTATCCTTTAGGCATATCCTATAGCATATCCTGTAGGAATATCCTGTAGGTATATCCTGTAAGAATATAGCAAGAATATCCTGTAGGTATATCCTACAAGCATATCCTGTAGGTATATCCTGTAACCCGTATCCTGTATCCTGTATCCGGAATCCTGCATCCTGTATCGGGTCGTGACAATATCTCCTCCTTAAGGACGAGTTCCACGAGTCTTGGACTGGTTTAGCAGGATAACGCCATGGAAAGTAGCAACTTTGGAAGAAGCATGGAGTAAGTTGGATGCAGGTTCCCAAGTGCATCGGTAGGCAAATAACCTTTCCAATCCACCGAGTATTGAAGTTGGTAGTGATGAAGACAAGAATCAAGGATGGTTGCAACTTCGTATTCAGGTTCACCGTCAATGACCACAGGAGGGGGAGGATAAGAAGCACGACCAGGAAGAGAAGAAGGATGATACGGCTCCAACAAAGAGGTGTAAAAACACAGGATGAAGTTTCACCGTAAATGGTAACTCAAGTCGGAAAGTTACAGGATTGACCTCAACCGCAATCCTGTAAGGGCCCAATCGTTGAAATCCAACTTATAAGAAGGCATGTTGATGCGAATATACCAACGAAGAAGCCACACAAGATCACCAATCTTGTATGCAAGTGCCGGTTGACGATGAGCATCAGCATATGCTTGTACCGTTCTTGTGCCTATTAAAGATGAACCCGGAGATCCTCCTGTACCTAACGAAGATGCTGGAGACAATCCTGTACTGCAGGAGCGAAAGAAGGAGAAGCAGGATGAGCAAAATCAAAACGTGGATGGTAGCCTGTAAGAGCAAAGAAAGGTGTCTGGCCTGTAGATGCGTGAACAAAGTTGTTGTAGGCAAACTCCGCCATTGGAAGAAGGTCCAACAGTTGTCCTATTGGTAACTGATGAAGTAGCGAAGATATTGCTCCAAGGTTTGAATCGTGCATTCTGACTGCCCATCAGTTTGTGGATGATATCCTGAAGAAAGGTCGCTTTAACCTGTAGACTCCGCTTTAACCTGTCTTCACCTTGTGCATGTCCATGGAAATGCCAGCATGAGAGACGATGTAGCCCAAGAACTCCACAATATCCCTGTCAAGAAACACTTCTTCAACTTTGCATACAGGCCATGCTCGTGAAGCCTCTGTATGACTCGTACATGCTTATCATGAGCCGCCTGGTCCTTGGAGGAAAATCAAAATGTCATCGAGGTAGATACCAAAACTGGTCCAAGAAGTCACGAAAGATGTCGTTCACCATGTGTTGGAACACGGCTGGGGCATTGGTAAGCCGAAAGGCATCACCGTGTACTCGAAGTGTCCATACCTTGTACGAAAGGCAGTCTTCCACTCATCGCCTGGACGAATCCGTACAAGATTGTACCCCTCGTAAGTCGATCTTCGTGAACACCTTTGCTCCTCGCAGCCGATCGAGAAGTTGGGATCAATGGCAACGGGTACCGATTCCGAATGGTGACTTGATTCAAACCTGTAGTCCACAACCAAACGTAAACTCCCATCTTTCTTCTTGACAAAGAAGATAGGTGCTCCTGCAGGGGACTTTGAGTGACGAATGAAGCCGGATGCCAAGTTTTCCTCGATGTACTGACGAAGAACCTCCAATTCTGTAGGTGACAGTGCATAAATCGGTCCGAACGGTGGAGTCTTTCCTTCCGCAAGATCAATAGGACAGTCGTAGGACCTGTAAAGGAAGAACTGCAGCCTTGTGCTTGTCAAAAACGTCCTGAAAGGAGTGATACTTGGATGGTAGGGAAGAAGGAGGAGAAGAAGAAGGAACAGAGAAGGAGATTGAAAAACAGGGAGTCAGATACAGGAAAGGTAAAGAGGACGTAGGAGTTACTTGAAAGGCAAAAAGATGAAAAGGAGCAGGATCAGTGGCAAGTTCATGCATGGTAGTGGTAAGAACTCGGAGAGGAGAAGGAGGGAGCTGTGACTGAAAAAGAGGAAGGATCTTGGGGGTGGAACAGAAGCAGAGTAACGAAAAGAGGCAGGATTGGGAGAAACATGTGTAGATGTTAACAAGTGTACAGGATTGGAAGAATCCTGTACAAAAGTCCGTGGATGCACAGGAGTGAGGAGAGCCTGTGAGTGTGCTAACGAACCAACAGGAGGTGGATCCTGTTGAGGAGGAACCTTCGACACTGATACAGAATTGGAAGAACCCTGTACAGGAATCCGCAAACTTACAAGAGTGGAGAGAGCTGCGGATGTGCTGAGGAACTACATGAGGTGAATCCTATCGAGGAGGAGTCTTCAACACTGATACAGGAACATGCACAGTCAATCCTGTAGCTTGTACTGCCTCAACACTAAGGATGTATCCTGCACGCAGGAAGGAACAGATTGATCCTGGCTCCGGAGAGGAAAACGTGAGCGTCCTAGACCTCCAGTGATCTGAGGATTTGCAACAACGAACCATGGCATGCCCAAAATGATGGGAGTTGACCGAGTCTTGATCAATTGAAGGAAATCGAACAGTTGAATGCGCCATGACTGCAAGAGAGAGGTGTGGTAGCATGGGTAATTGCACCAGAAGCAATCAGACGACCATCGGCCACCTCTAGGAATTGCACTTTCAACTTCACCATCGGAATGCCATGCTGAGTTGCAAAAGTGTCATCCATGAAGCATGCATTTGCACCAGTGTCTAACAGGGCAAACTCCTTGAGCTCTCAATTATTGAGACGAATGTGTACAGGAGACTTGAGTGATGAAATGGTATGAGCAGCACCAATGGAGCCTGCGCCTACGTCCAACTTCGTGGCTCCTAGATGAAGTGGACATTGAAGTTTTCTAACTGAACTTCAACTTCAACTTCACACATCTTGAACTTCCTGACTTTAATAGGACATTCGCCACCTTGTGTCCTGCTTCACCACAATACAAGCATAGGTTCTCACTGCGGCGATGTTGCTTCTCAACAGCGGAAAGTGAGCCACACTTGGATTTCTCAACCTCCATAGGAACGACTCTAGAAGGTGTTGCAGGAACATGCACCACAGCTGCAGGATTGACTTGCAGGAACTGCTGACGGGATTTTTCCTGACGACGTTCGAACAAACGGTTGTCTCAGCGAACGGCTTGTTGCATGATCTCTACTAATTTTTGGGCATCCGGTAACGTAAGAAGAAGTTCCTTCACGTCATCCCTCGCAATCTTGTCCCATGGAATGTTCATGCAAAGTTGCTGAAATTCAAATGCATAGACGGAAATTGGTCAGGATCCTTGTGTGAGCTTTCATAACTTCATGCATGCGGAACGGTACTTATCGGGATCTCCAAAGCAGGCTTCAAAGGTAGCCATGAAACCTTCAAAGTCTTTCATCAATGGGTCGTCACGCTCCAGCAAAGGGGCAACCCAAGCCCGTGGAGATCCAATTAGTAAGGACGCCAAAAGGCCAACCTTTTACGCATTAGTCGAGTAGCAGCGTGGTTGCATGCGGATCAAGAGCCGGATTTGATTTAGGAAACCTTGGAAATCGCCATGATTGTCACTGAACTTTTCCGGCATGCTGATCTTCGGCTCCGAAGAAGAGTTTGATGGAGAGGAAACCACATATGCTTAAGAGAGAGCCTGCGCAGCAGCCTTGGAGGATGCATCAGCAGCTACATGCGCCGCGTTGGTGGAACCTTGCAGATCTGTGACCACTTGGTGCAAAGTGGCCAGCTCGTGAAGCAACATTTGTTGAAAGTGCTCAAAATCGGCCATGATCTATAAAAGGAAAAAGAAGAAGAAAACGAAGGAGAAAAAATCAAGGAAAAAAAAAAGTAACTAGGAATCAAAAAGTTATGAAAGCAGTTACTATCAAACTGTCAAGCCACGATCCAGGAATAAGGAAGTGAGCAGGATTCCGAAAACAAGGAAGCTTGACTCAGAAGCAGGACAAGGAGCAAGACAAGAACTAGAGCAGGACAGGAACTAGGAACTAGGAACAAGACAGGAGCAGGAGGTAAGGAACAAGAATAATCGTAGAATGATTAATGTTGATAGTAACTGATTGTACGACAATTAGGTTGGAGCTTTTATGCTTATAACTCCAAGCTAATCTGGTCATGAGTCTAATCTAGTCATGAGTTAAAAATAGTGACCCTTATCCTTTAGGCATATCCTGTAGCATATCCTGCAGCATATCCTATAAGCATATCCTGTAGAAATATCCTATAGGTATATCCTGTAGGAATATCCTGCAAGCATATCTTGTAGGTATATCCTATAGGCATATCCTATAACCCATATCCTGTATCCTGTATCCTATATCCGGGATTCTGCATCTTGTATCGGGTCGTGACATAGACCTCAATTGTGCATGGAATTCAGAAGAGGTTTTCAACATGATCAAATCAGTTATTACTCTATTTTGCCATAATCTAGATGAGCCAAAAAAGAACCCTCCACAATGAAAATTGGATGTGCCACAGAAAGTAGAATTTTAGTGGCTTCAAGTAATAGCTTCACATCTTAAATCTCTGCAACCACTCCTGATGTGAGGTGAATTCATATGGTTCCCTTGTGCTAGTGCAACTCCATTATTAACAATCACCTTGTCGCTACAAGGCTTAAAATTGAACAAAATATTGTCCAAGTAAGTCATGTGCTGACCAGCTATTGAGTCAAGCAAAATAATATCATGTTTGACATCAACTAACATGTTGGAATGATGAGAAGAAGGGTGCAACATTAGAAGATAGTTTGTTGAAGAAAAGAAACTTTCTTTGCATTGGGGCACTCATGTCCATAGTGGCCTTGCTCTTTGCATTTGTTACAATGCCCTCTTCTTGTGCCAAAGCCTGATGTTGCTTCTGGAGGCCTTAGAACCTAGTTGATCCCACACTAATAGTTTTGAAAACTTGGATTCATCACTTCTCTGTTTCTTGGGCCACTTCTTAGAACCTTTTCTCCTAGAACTACTGAACCACTTGCAGCTAAGTAAAGAAGTTTCTTTTCACCACCTCCTCTCTAGTTTTTGTATTGATGCTTGTTAACTCGAGACATTTTCTCAAAATTGAAACACTTGCTGCAATGGTACAAGTTCTAAGCGATGTTTTCAATCATTTCCAAAGTCCTTTTTAAAGCATCACTTCAATATCGAATTGGGGGGACTGGAGAACCTTGTACAATGTCAATCTTTTAATTGCCACCCTTAATCAGCTAAGATATGACATTGTTGACTCGCCTAGTTCCTGTTGAAGCGAGAAAAATTCTACTTTAAGAGTCTTACTTTGCCAAGAGCATTCTTCAGAGTTTGCCAGTTTTCTACAGAAGTCTTGGAAGTATCAGTAAATCTTGCTAAGCAACCTACCCAAAATCCCAAGCGCTTTGTTGTCCTTGGTCCTCCAAGCTACAATTTCAATGACTCATGTGGCTGGGCAGACTTATGTTCCATTGGTAACACCCCATATTCCCTTTTCCATGAAATGCAATTGCAGAGATATAGACCATGCGTCAAAAAACCAGTGTTATGGAACACTTTCACTTGATTTTTGTGTAATGAGGATGTCATTCACAACTCTGATATCATATTGAGTTAAAGCTGTGTTGTATGAATCCTAGGGCCACAATGTTTTATTAACATATAGAATAGAGAAGGTGTAATGAAACGTTGGTGACTGCCTAACAAATGAGTTAATCTAAACCATTTCAATAGACTAAACCATTTCAATAGAGTTGAGTTATTAGGGGCCAGCTAGGCTTCTTGTCTCTTTGGGGGTTGGGGGAAGAAACAACCCCGTGCACACCCCAACCCTATGCAGCTGGCCAGCCAGACCAGCTTCTCAGAGTAGGGGCCAGGGTGTAGCACTTCTTAAGGTGGATTTGTTGAGTCTACTATGGGCTTCTTCACTTCAGCACTAGTATGTTCACCACACCTAGTGTATTTACTGCCTAGTATCTTAAGGTTCTTACACATTAAATTTATTTTAAGAAATTTTAAGTAACATTAACATTAGTTTTAGTTTAAATATGAACATTTCAAGTGGTTTTATTACAAGGGGTACGAGTAAGCCTTGAACTTGTCGAGATTCTCCACCCAATAGTCGAAAGTTTTGAATTTTAAGCTAGGCTTCCGTTAAGTTATACACGTTTTACTAAGTCTTGTTTACCTTAATCATACAAACCGACCTAGGACACGTGTGGCTAAACTTAGAACATTTGTATGGACATCATACACATGCAGACCAATGCACTAACTATATATATAATAAACCAATCCATACTAATTAGTCAAATAACAATTTCATTCAGCTTTTAATCACATATATCTCATCAAATGGCAAGCAATGCTAAGGATGCCGTTAAATCAGGAGATCCAAAGCTTATGCTGCAGCATGTTAGGCAGAGATCTCCAACTTCGGGCAAAGTGTTTCGTATTGGCGGCGCACTCGCATTGATCACAACAGGTACTATATTATATTTATTTAATTATAACTAATTGTGTTTCTAATTAAAAAAATTCCATAATATTTTATGCAAATATATTTTCGTATAGTTGTGGTTGGTGGAGGCATCGCACTGCTTGTAGCTTCTCCAGTTCTATTGTTTTTTAGTCCGATTTTGGTTCCGCTTGCGATTCTATGTGGGCTTGCATTTGGAGCTTTTGTTGCATTTCTTGTGTTTGTGTCTGGCGTGGCATGGGTTTACAAGTATGCGCGGGGAAGACAACCCGTTGGATCACGCCAGGTCGACGCTGCCAAGCATCGGATTGCTGACACGGCATCACACGTCAGCGATAAGGCCCGTGAAGTTGTGCACAACATTGCCTCCTGAAGACATGTGTAATATGAAATAAAATAATATTTAGTATTTTATAAAAGGTTTGTCTACTTATTTTTGAAACTGTGTGTAAAGTAACTACGTATTTAAATATATAATACGTTTTTATATATTTAATATTTAAATATATAATACGTTTTTATATTTAATTTAAATATAAATACGTTTTATATATTTAATATTTAAATATATAATACGTTTTTATATATTTAAATTTAAATATAATACGTTTTTATATATTTAATATAAAATTTTGTTTTATCTTATTTATAGTTTAGAAGGTCGTAGTACCCTAAATTGGATATAGAAGTATATATTTTGATATGTGTGTGTTTATGTATGTATATAGATAGATAGATAGATATTTTCAATCACTCAAATGAAATTGCATGACTAAAATATCTCCTTTAGATGTCCAGCAGCTCAATTTAAATGTATCACTTATGTATATTCTTATTCTATATGTAATTTTATACATACAATTTCAAATTTAAAAAAATAAAAGAAAAGAATAATTTTTTTGAAATTTCTTAAATCATATACGTAGTGTAATTTGAAGTATTATTTTAAAATATATATAGTAAAATTACATTGTTAATTTTAAAATGAAATTTATAAATTTAAATGTCTTACTGTTAATTTTAAAATCAGACATAAATCTAATTTTCATCAATTCTATTGCGAATTTAAATATTAAAAGTTACAAATTACGTTTCAAACTAGTATATTTAATTAGAATATATGAATTTTCTTAAGAATACACAAATCTTTATTTTTTAAATTTTATAAAAGAATTATTTAAAATGCATAAGAAACAACTTCAAAACTCAAAGTAGGCCTTTCTTCGTGTGTGGTGTGTGTGTGTGTGTGTGTGTGTTGTACAAAATCAATTACATGGTCAGACGTGTAATTAAAGATTGCCTCTCGGAAAGACATTTCGATATCATTAGCAAAGATTCTTCGACATATATGGAAAGATCATCTACTAAACTATAGAAGGTAATTTCAAGTCTAACTCCATGTATTATAGTGATAATATATACACTGATAAAACTATACATAAAAGTGTGTATGTCCATTTATGTTCTGTATTGTAGTAATGGTAACAACATATATAAAAATGTGTTTCGATGTACATCTCCAATAACATAATATACCATTTAGATGCATGTATATATCTACTTCTGTTTTTATATTTAAATTGTTATGTCCTATTATGTACACGCTAGGATACGCATCTGCATGTACTGTAGATCAATATCAGAATAATTATGCTACATACATGCAGGCAATACCCCAAACCCTAAACCCTTAGCAACGTGTTGAAGTTAATAGTAATAGCTAACTTCAACATTTGTTTAATGATATATTTAACTGAATATTTATGCGATGTAGTTCTTTATATGCATATATCTATTTCAAACTAGCGTGTAATATGTATATAAAATTATTTCATTTCAACATTAAATTTTATTTAAAAACTTCTTATAATAAGAAATTTAAAATATCTTAATAATATTCTTAAATACTTACATTTATAAAAGCATTTAAATAAACTAAAATATTTGAATGGATGGGTTTAGGTATCTAGTATAGAACTTAATTAAATAGCCTTATTTCTTATTTAATAATAAAAAATTTAAAAAATCCGCTGAAGTATATACTAAGGATATAAGATTTCAATATTTATATTTAAGGTTAGTTGATGTACATTTTATTTAACCTTAAACTTTGTTTAGGAAATTCTATTTACAATATTATACCTCAAATGTTCATACATAGCGCTCTAATATACAATACTGTATATATCCCCATATAATAAGTGATGGTTATCTTAATTTTAATTTGATAATTATTTTAAATTTAATAACGGGTGTCCTAAACTCATTAGGTAACAAAATGTGACAAGAACGCGACTCGGGGCTTGCACTTCATCATTAAGCTAAACACACACCGTCGTTAAGCATATATATATATATATATATATGCACACACACACGTTACCTTTTTGTGCATCTTCTTGTTTTAACGTGTATATGTTATGTTGGTGCAGGCATATATAAATTTATTATAATGTTTCTTACACAAAAACAATATAGAGAAAATTACATTTATACCCTGAAATTTATCATATTTACATATATATCTCTAGAAGTTTTATATTTACATATATACTCCTGAAACTTCAATTTAAAACTTTATAAATTTTAAAATTAAATTTAAAAAAAAATTAAAAATCAATTAAAATTTATAATTAATTTGTATTTTATTATATTTAAGTCCAAAATACTACCTATTGAACACATAACTTACTCATACAGCATGAAGCTCAGATGGTTTTAAACACACAAAGTACACGTATGCATATATAATATCAAGCAATTATACAGCATTATATCGAGTAGTCTCAGAAGTTAGACAATAATAATTTACTTGCCTAAGAAATCCTTCATGGGATCATCAAAATGAACCTTCTTCATCCTGTAAGCTTCCATATCTTCAGCCGTAACCTCGTCAGTGCAAAGCCCATTATACTTCCTCTTCCTCTCATTCTTCTCCTCCTTCAACCTCTCATCCTCTCTCTTGAGAGCCTCCTTGAGCTTCTTCTTATCCAACACACTATCTATATCCTCAGGCACCTCAGTCCCCCACGCAGGAGCACTCCTTGGTTCACAAACCGGCACGCTCTCCTGTGTATTACTCTCCTTGCTCTCCATATTGGCACGCATGAGCTCTGTAGCAGCTTCAGCAGCCGCTATCCCAGCCTGCCCTGTACAGTAGCTGTTCCTTACAAACTGTCTACAGCACTTGTACCCCCACTGATGATCCTTCCAGTAAGACCCCCAAACCGCTGTGTGGTTATTGATAAACACATCCTCTTCATACTTAGTCTTGACAACAACCTTTTCCTGCCCCTTTATTATACGTCCGGCTCGGTCATACTCCACTTGCCTCTCCGTCTGTCCGAGAAGAAGCTCGACTGGCAGCTCGTCCGAGGCAGCTGCATTCCCGTACTTCTCCGTAATGTCCGACTTAATCTGCCCTTTAAGCTTCTCCTTCTTCACCTGGAAGTCCCGGTAAAGAAGCTCGGCTTGTGAGGGTGCCGCTTGTGGATGAATGTCCTGCCCCTTCTCGAAAGCTTCATGCACATGGATGTTTAGCTGCTTAAACTCTAGTGCCCCCGCTTGCTCGGTTCTGGTTATCCCCAGCATAAAACTTCTCATTTGGATCGCTGTCCGGTAACGGATCTTCCCTCATAGACCGAGTCTTTGGATCATAGTGAGCCGAATTCACATCCAAGTTGAGGAGATACTTAGCAATACTCTCACGGATACGTAGGTTACGGACTGTCCCTGTGCTACCTCCGCCCGTAGTTCGGACACGCTTCTCCACTTTGGCGAAGTCCATTTGTTTGCTCTCGTCGACGCCTCGTCCATTTCTGCGTCTTCATCCTCACTCTCCTCATCATCCGACTTCTTCTGCTTCCGTTCCATTTTTTTCAACTGTTCCTCCTTCTGCAGGATTTTGTTAAGTGTTAAGCACATAGCTTCTGGTGTTAGAGATATGCTACATATAAATGGCATATGTAATATCATATGTACACATATACATGTTTCTCCTGTAATATCATATACATACAAATATACGCATGATATACACACGCACGCACACATAGTATGTAAGTATTGCTTACCCGGTGCTTCTTCCTAGCTTCATCCTTCATTTCAAAGTGATCTATCACCATTGTAAACGACTGGGGTCGTACCCATTCCACCTATCCCTCTTCCCATCATAATCGAGCTCGAAAGACTCCACCTTCTCATCAGGAGCAATATACAAATTAGTCCATTTGGCACCAACCTTTCGGGGCCGCTCCATACACGATTTCACATCATGGGTCATCGCCCCACAATTGGCACATGCGCCTTTGCGGAATTTGGTAGCCTGGTAAGTTTTGGAACCGCGCTCGTACCATACCTTGGAGTAATTCGGGTCGGACTTCCATTTCCGCTGGTGCTTAAGACTAGGGCCATCCGCATTGAGATACCATGGCGCAGAGGACATGTACTGTGGAATGTGGGGATTGATTTCCTTACCGTCTTCATCGACCTCTGCTGGCGCCAGTCCTGCCTTGCGCGCCTCCTCCAGCTCCATCTGCTTGCGATGGTCCTCCCGCGACTTGAACGCCACGCTCGCCGTCGCCATAGTTACAAGAAACCCTAAGATCAAGAACCCTAGAATCAACTCTTAGTCCATTTTTCTATTACTTATAATTAATTAATTTTTAATTAATTAGGAAAACTATATCCTCCAAATTCATATAAATTAGATAAAATAATTAATTAGCTACGATCTTGGAACCTTACAAACTATCCATGAAATAAATTCAATAATATTTAATTATATATGAGTTATTGTGTTCAATAAAATGAGTTATTGTGTTCAAAAAAAGCAAATAATAATATTAATTAATATATAAATTGGGGACTGGTTTAAAAATCAAATATAAGATAATATTGTATTAAAGTAGAAAAATATATTATACAGTGAAGAAAGATTCGAACCCTCTACATCATATAAAATCTGAATGCTTTGCCGCATCATGTGGCCAAGTATCCCAAATTCCTCAGCTGGTGTAATTACCACATACACAATATCATTATCCCATATTATCATTCACCATGTAACTCTCCTGCATTCACATCTCTCTCTCCCTCTACTGAAAAAACCAGCATGTCTTTTGCCTGATGTAAGCCTCATGCCAAATAGATCCTAAAACAACGGAAAACAACTAAGTGAGTTATTTGTGTTATTTAATAATATATGTGTTAGCTATATCTATATATTATAAATTACTAATTACCAATATACATTGTTAATTTAAAATATTATATTTAATATATTATATTGTATATATTACATTTCATTAAATCATATTTTTGTTAATTTTAAAATTAAATTTATAAAGTATAAATTTAAATATTTAATTTTAATTTAGTTAGATTTTCTTGTTTTTTTATTAATATAAATATTAAAATTAAAATTTATAAACTTACATTAAATAGGATGAATTTTATGTTATTGCGTTGTGATCTATACGGCACTAAAGAATAATTAGGTTATTATGTAAGGATGTGAAGGATACTTAGATTATTATGCTTTTTAGGGATCCCAACCTAATTCAAGGATTCTTGAAGAATAACGTTTTGCTGTTGTGCTGTACAATTCTCAATACGTAGAACTTGAGGAATGTAACCTCTATCATGTACAGTAGAAATGTTTCCGAAGTAAAGCTCCTCCCATTGCCTTAGAAGAAACTCATTCTTAATTCCATTTCCTTGTACAACTATTGAGTTGTAATCATCTTGGTATTGATGAAACTGTAATTAATACATTAAAAATGTATTGGGTGAAGTTTTAATAATATTTAAATAACGTACAATCGAAGACATTCTCTTTTTTTTTGTTTTTTAATTTATTGCTTAGTGTTGAGCTTATCAATGAATAATAATAATACATATATTATTGTGTGTGATATTATAACTTACATAAATTGATGACACTATTATTGAATAATATAGCAGTTGTAACTATTGTGACCAGCACCAAACTTATGATTATCGCCATGAGTGTAGGTTACCATATGCCAATTTTGAAAATCTATAAATCTGATAAAATAATCCATATTAAAAACTTAATTTCTAAAACTTAATTAGTTAAGTACACAAATAATGTTCACTTATGTCAATGAACTAGAATGGATCCTTAAGGGTTGTCAACCCCATGGATAAGTTTACATTGGTGTCTCTCTCTCTCAATACTATTGTTATTGTAACAGATAAAGGGTAATAACGAAGATAACTTACCAATGACAAAGCAAGTTCAAAAGGAATGTACCAAAGTTTGGTGCAGGTGCATAAATGGTTGCAATTTTTGAACTCTTCGCTATTGTTTTTGAATGAGAACAAAATTCTTGTCGCAGAGAATTTCAATAGAGCAGATCATAAATAATGCACAGGTTTGAAATTGTGTTACTTTGTTATTACTGTTGCCATCATCATTATTTTGCACAATTGCAAATAAATTTAATTTGTGTTTAACCTAATTTAATTTTGAATTAAAGCATTATAAATTTGAGAATATATAAATATTTATTTTAAAAACTTATAAAAAGTTTATCCTATATTTACATAATAAAGCAGCTTAAGTTCAAGCTTAAGGCTGATTTTATGTAAGGTCCTTAACTGTACATATTTAAACGAGAAAGATGTGTGTACATGCTATAATGCTTCCAAATTTTTTTTTAACGTAAACAAATGGTCTTCATATGTGATATATGCATCAATTGTATATCATAATGTATATATGGTATATATCTATAACACAACTTTAAAATATAAATAAAAACTTTATAACATGGTTAATAAAATTATAAATGATTTTTTTAAAAAGTCATAGTATGAATTTAAACTGTGTCCTTGGATCCTATGTATATACCTGTTTTTCTCATGTTCATGAGTGTCACAGAGACGTGTTGGTGTGCAGAGCGTATAAACCCTCGCTTATAATAGTTCCATTTTATGTTTTTTTCACCCGGTTGAATTGTTCCTACGCTCAATATAGCCGTAAGTTTCACTTCAACCTCTATTTTCCCATTATGGATCAAAACGTATTCATGAACTCTCTCTTTCTCTTCACACACACGGTGTAAATACCATATTTATGTTTTAACCGCCACAAATGCATAGATTCAAAGGTTCAAGTATAAAGAATTTGTTATTGTACAAGAGGCTATAAAATACTTACATATATATTATAAAGGACTCAAATTTTCACTCCCAAATGCTTCATAATTTATAATCTAAGAAAATAAGTAGCCAACACAAACATTGTAGGTGGCAGTCATACATATATTCATACTACCTAGAAGATCATGTAATTAATATCTTAATAATGATAGGTAGAAAATCATGTAATAATATCTTAATATTTAATCACTTCATAGGACTTGGGTCTTGTTTTGTGAATAAGATGGAGTATGAGGTTGATGTTTCATTTTATATGTATAACAATCATCGATTTCTTTGAATCGTTGGCAATGAAATTTTCTTTTCTTATTTAATAATGTAAAGCTCATAAAAAATAAATTTTTATATATTATCTGCATTATTGACTTAAATACCATGGTGGGTCATAAAGTAAACTAAATGAATGTCTAAGATAATTTTAACTTATTTAATTTTCATATAGTAACATAAATATTCATTACATGAATTATTCATTTATATTATTTTTTAAAGAAGTCTTTAAAAACATGTGAAAACTTATTCATTTCTAAGGGAGACATGTTTTTATATATTTAATTATGTTAATTGAGTGATGTAATCACATGAACTTTTAATTTAATTAAATTCAACAATGAACATTATAATTGAATAGTTTTACTAGTGGGATACGAGGTTATTCATTTATTTAAATTTAACAATTAAGATAATTTAAATTTATCAAATAACATTTAAATTTACTTTAGGTTGGAACTACATAAACATGTTAGATTCATTGTCTTAATTAATGAAAATATGCAAATGGAGAAGTAGATGGCTCATACATTTTCACGTAATTAAATCTCATTTTGTAATAATGAGAGCTCACTAAGTAAACTCACACATTCTCCAAAGTTTTCTCATAAAGTATTTGAAAATAAAAACTTTTAAATGGATATGTTTAATCTCACTTTGTTAATAATTTGTGTTACTTCATAAACTAAATACAATGTGAAATAATAATAATTAAATATTTTACTAATTGTTCAATTGGTAAAGACACAAATAATATGACCATTTCATGCTACGTCGTAGTCATGTCATGTAATTAATAATGTTTAAATATGAGTTAAAAGTTATAATTCATCGACTTTGACTAACACATTAAAATTTTGAAATTACATATAGACACTTTTTAGAAAAATCCAAGTATTGAGTGAGACAATTTGCATTCCATAATTTTGCTTAAAAAACCAATTTTTAATTACGTAAGACATTTTGCAGTCCGTAGTTTTACTTATTATTCAGTCTTTTGATGGACATTAAATAAAGAAAAACTATTACACACAAATGTGCACATTACAAGGGTATATGTATATAAATTTTTAAATTTTAAGGGTTAGTTTGTCAAATGTTTTAGTTAAAAAAAAAAACTAATTTGATATAAAAAGTGACCAAAGTTTGTTTGTGTTTGATACACAAACACTTATTTTGAAGTTTCTATGTTAATTCAAATTTATATAAAGGAAGAAATTTCAAACTAATATACACAAAAAATAACTACTATGTTATGTGCGACCTTCTAAAATATAAATATATTTATACTAAATATATAAAGATAAATTTGCAGGCTGGGAACAAAATTAAGAATATAATATACACACTTTCAAATAAGTAATTATAAAATACTAAATATTATTTCATATTACACATGCCTTCAGGAGGCAATGTTGTGCACAGCTTCACGGGCCTTGTCGCTGACATGTGATGCCGTGTCAGCAATCCGATGCTTGGCAGCGTCCACCTGGCGTGATCCAACGGGATGTCTTCCTCTAGCGTACTTGTAAACCCATGCCACGCCAGACACAAACACAAGAAATGCAACAAAAGCTCCAAATGCAAGTCCACACAGAATCGCAAGCGGAACCAAAATCGGACTGAAAAACAATAGAACTGGAGAAGCCACAAGCAGTGCGATACCTCCACCAACCACAACTATACGATATTTGCACAAAATATTATAATTAAAAACACAATTTAGTTTAAAATTAAACAACATTATATAGTACCTGTTGTGATCAATGCTAATGCGCCGCCAATACGAAACCACTTTGCCGGAACTTGGAGATCTCTGCCTAAAATGTTGCAACATAAGCTTTGGATCTCCTGATTTAACGGCATCCTTAGCATTGCTTGCCATTTGATGAGATATATGTGAATAAAAGCTAAATGAACTTGTTCTTTGAATAATTAGTATGGGTTGGCTCATTATATAGTTAGTGCATTGGTCTGCATGTGTATGATGTCCATACAAATGTTCTAAGTTTAGCCACACGTGTCATCAACCAGGTATTAATTGAATAAATAGTATATAAATTAGCATCTTTAATGATAAACTCTAATACTTGTTGTTTATAACTAAAATCTAGTGTTTACTGATGAAGTAAATCTTTTTGATTTGTTATACTCCAATTACAGGGTTAATTATAACAATAAATTCTAAGTGAGTTGAGTTAAAAACTTAATTAAAAGTATATTTTATCATACAAATAAAGGTTAATAATGTATTAAGTGTACATTAATAGTAATTACTAAAGATTCAATTTATAAATGTTTAAGAATTATAAATACAATAAGATGCAGTATATATCATATTCATGTTTAAACTAAAACTAATATTATTTTGATATGTAAATTTTATTAAACTATCAAAAATAAATCATGGAACCATTTAAATAACGAATTAAATGGTAAAAGCGTACAGTCTAGCTCGATGACGATTTCACAGTGCCTTTGGGTATTCTAGCCTTGTACAAGAGCATATAAGCAGTGTGCCAATCCCCTGTAATATAGTAAACCACTATATACTTAAGAATCACAACTCTGTCTCTCTCTACACACACGCACACACGCACACACGCAGATATATACCTCCACCGGATAATTTAGTGATGTCCTCTCTCGCTGAAAAGTTGGACGATCATCAAACCAACACGTGTAGAACCATCGTTATTCAAGTTGTGCGTAATGATACTATGCTATTAATATTATTACAAAGATTACGATACTATGCTCTTAATATTATTATAAGTAGATTAATTCATATTGATATGATTATGACCCACGCAACATGTGTCCGGAGTCGGCCCTGCGGCCCTTGTGTGTCAAAACCGCTACAAGTCATATATACCAGTTAGTGGAGCCTCTGTTGAACAAATTAAAACACGTCAATCCCTCTCTCTCTCTCTACATACGCACACTGACCTACCAGATGAAACTGTATTATCAATATCCTGCTCAAGAAACAGGTTAGCATTATTATGCAATAAACTATAGTAAAACCTGCATTTGTTATACTCATAACGAACGTATGTTTAAGCAACAGTTTACCATAGCCGTGTTCGTATCTAGTTTCATTCTTTCCAATTTCTCAGACCAGCTTGTCTATCTTCTTCCTCTCTCAGTATCTGCTAAGCGTACATGGGATTAATAACAAATAACCAACCTGACGAGGTTCCTTCAATTGGTTCCTTAGCTCCTCTGAACAGTAATAAGAAACGCCCAACACAAGCGGATACGCGCATTCTCACACAAACAAAACACTTCGCATTGCTACAGAAACTTACTCGCAAAATCTTCGCTTTTCTGCTTAGTGTCCTTCTTCCAAAAGAAAGCACGAATTGCACAGTCAAGTATCTAACAAAAAAAACAATTAAAAGATACAAAACTGATTGCACTCATGTACGTTCATGAATTATGAAATATAAGAACTACGGAGGCAGCCGAGAATAACAAATTCTTTAACGTGAACAGCAGATCTTCCTAAGAAGGTGGTTTTATCTAGCTCGACTTGAACCCCTTGATATATATAGATATGTTAATCTTACCGATATATGTAAAGCTGCAAAGTATGTATGACTCATATACACAAGATGTCCTGTTTCACGCCTTCAGTCAGATGGTTCACATCCTGAGATATATGGCACTTCAAAAGGTAAACGTCTTCAGTTTCCACGGTTTGTTCAGTTTCAATCTTCAACACATTTCAGTTTGACGTTTAAGAAGTCAATAAAGAAGAACATGAACAAAACTTAAACAGTACAAAATATACCTGTGAGTAAGTTCACTGCCAAACATACGCTTCACAGTCTCTGGTGTTAACCTGTCATTGAAGTCTCAATGTCAGGAACTTAATATATACATAATTAACACACACAGTACGATAAAGTTTAGAATATGGCTAACCTAGTATCACCAGAAGATGATTGCAAACGCTGGGAGAGTGAATACATAAGTTGTGTCCAAAATTCTTCTGCGTCCTACAGTAGAAAACAAAGAGCAATATAAATTGGAAAAAAAAAACAAAAACCGCAAAGAAAATTACTCGTGTTGCAAGCGTGAGACATATGAAGCACTCATAACTGCAAAGGGTATATATATATATATATGTATGCCGTGTGTGCGTTAATAGTGTAGTTTACCATTATGTATGTCTGCATAAGTATTACACATACACATACACCCTTTTCAAAGCATTTCTCAGAATGGAGGCATTTAACAAGTTTCCCGAGATTCATTAATCCCGCCGTAAATCGCTTAATAAAAAGGAGCATAGAGTTTAAAGGGGAAACATAGTGACAGAATATCCACTGACCTGTTTAAAGATCCTCCGCGATCCTTTCTCTCTAGGAGCTTCCTCCATCATCATTATTCGCTACCCCTGCAACCACAAAAGAATGTATATACACACGCTCACACACGTGCACACTGGCAATACCCACCTGTTTAACACTGAGTGCGCTCCAATCTCCTTCATCCTGAATTTAGATATAACCTTTTTAGGATTTACCTTTATGGATCTTAGATATATATATATCTACATTAGGGCTAAAGTTAGGTATCATAATGGCAGAACTCCCTGAGCAACGCGTGAGAGACAGAGGTAAGCATACTCTAGTGCTAGATCTAGATGGGACCTTGATTGGTATTGCGAGGTATGACAACAAAGAGAATGAATATGATTTTATTATCAAGGAAGATGAGGAACATGCTGCAACTTGGATTAGAAAGAGACCAGGGCTTGATGAGTTCCTCAAAGAGATGTCGCAGGTGTACGAGATAGTAGTGTTTAGCCAGGGGCGTGACGCATATGTGGACATGGTGAAATCCGAGCTCGATCCGGACGGCTCTGCAATTGCTTATTGGTTGTCCAGGAAGTCGTGCAGTGGGAGTAATAACGACACTTGCAAGGATTTGAATAGTCCCAATCTGGGAAGAGATCTGAGCAAAGTTGTTTGGCTGGACGACTTCAAGAACTCGTTCAAGAAGAATAGGGAGAATGGCCTTGTTGTTCCCATGTTTAGACCCGGCACAAAGAACGATCGAGTGCTTCTGGATTTGATCCCGCATCTTAAATCCCTCGCTGCGTCTGCACAGGATGTAAGGACTGCTCTTGCATCTTTGCCTTTCCCCTCTATGGATGACAAGGCCGTCTTTGCCAGCACTGTCAGCCGGCCAATCTAGATTGTTAGGCACCAAATGAGAAATATGAATGTGTTCAGTTGTTTTTCAATGTATTCCACACGCCCCTGTGCATGAACATTATATCGATCATGCACACGTTAAGCTTAAACAATATAACTAAATTCAATTTGGTAGCACACCAGTGCGATACATATTAACTTACAATACACACACACCAGCCGTGTGTGTATATATATATATATATATATAGTGCGTGCGTTTGTCGAAGGCCTCGGGCAATCGAAGTGTGTGAAATCCCTGCTAAGACATATTCTGCCAGCTGAATGGTGACATGACATGACAATTCATTTCAAATATTACTGTTATGTTCGTTAATCTGAAAAACGTATTTTGAATGTAATAGACATGAGGATAACTCACGTCTACATGTGTGTGTGGCGTGAGAGAGAGATTAAACCTGTATGTGATACTCGATCGTGAGCTGAGAGATTTACAAGATATTCTACGTTGATCCTATCATTCAAAAAATTCTAGTAAATCTAGTAAAGTATACAGCAGCGGCCAGCATAAGCCTCCATGCGATGGAGCAATCCGGGCGGCACCCGGCGTGTTCGCGTCATTACGGTCTGGCTGCTTGTCGTTCCTGGATCGTTTAATAAATACATTAAAAAGAATTATTTAAATATTAAAAGGGGATATCCATTTAAATTCAGAATCTCCATTTATTTAATTAATTTAATTTAAAGAATGAATAATTATATATAAATAATATTTTAAAATAATAAATTGTTCTGTACACATTAATTTGGTTTAAAACATTTATATTCATTTCATAATATAATATAATATTTATTTCCACAAAATGTTTGATAATGTGGAATCATATAAGTTTGAGAATTTTAAAGCATTTCTATAATTTAATTTAAGGTTTATAAGTTTTTAAGTAAATTTTCCAAAATAATAATTACACTTTTAATAACTTAAATTAATCAGATCCTGTTGATATATTAAGCCATTTATATGAGATATATATATAAATAAAAGAAAATGTAAAGTATATAAAGTACTACATAACTATGTGGCTTTAAAGCTGATGTTAATCTCAGCCATGCTCATTCATAAAGAAGAGAGATCCGACCATTGAATACCGTAAATTTATATCTGTTGGTGAATTTCTTTATTGTAACATCACGTTTTATTATTTATAAATATATTTATTATTTTAATATTCTCCATAACCTCCATGTGAGATTATGGAAACTATTAATAAAATATCCTATAACCTCAGGACCCTGAGGATATAAAATATTTTATTAATATGTTTTTGTAACCTTGAAAGGATAAATATTTTATTAATATAGTGTCAAAAGTTTGCAAGGGATAAAATATTTTATTGAAAAAGCATAAATATTTATTTAAAAAGAAATTTGTTTACAAAGGATGACCTTGGACAATCTTTGTAATAAAATCTATAAATAGTAGATGTGCAATTAGCAAAATGTAAATGACTTCCTGTTAAGTTTAAACTGTAGCACAGTAAGGATCTTCAACTTAATAAAAAGAAATTATGTTTTTAAACCTTTATATTATGACATGTTTCCATTGGTGAAAATTGATACAATATTGAGATGCAATATCTCTATGTTGTGTACTCTGTGTTGAAACAAATAAAAACATTATCTCAATAAAATATATATATATATATATATATATATTAATAAACAAGAAAGATAAAAATAGTTAATATCATACTCTTTAAATGAAATGTGTATTAAATATTGCTGGGATGAAAGTCTCTTCCAAAGTCAATCCCTTTTAGTCTTAATATTGCATCTCCGTATATATAAATATTATAATATACTTTAATTACATTTAAATATAAATTAAAAACCTAGTTACTTAAATTATTATTTTGCAATATACAGAAAGATATTTGTAAAATCAGAAAATCAATCACCACGCCCTCCCAAAAGACTAATCATCTCTAACATTTTAAAGAATATTTTTATTCTAATACTAAATAGTGCCCCATCTGCCCTAAAGTTTACTTGATTTCACTGTGTTCAAAATTATCTTTTGTTTTAACTTTTATGGTCAGAGCAATATATATGAGTGGCTTTTTATAGCACATCATCCAATAGTATTTCACGTTATCCAATGGACATATAGCATACATCTATGTAGAATGCCCATATTAAACTCACAATTGGCAATCATTTATTGCAGTACATTGATATTCTTTACCACTTAAAACATAAACAATGTTGTAAAGTATAAAATAAGAACTATAAACTCATTTCAAACAACACATACCCAAGCTCTTGTTCCATAGGCTGAAGTTTTTTTTTTTATATGTCAAATAGTGTGTAAGTTCCAAATATTAATAAAAAATTATACTTCCTTAATTAATTTGTAATATAATGCTGCTTTCACATTGTCACAAGCTCCTTCAATCCATTAAATATTGTGGCAACTTTATCATAAACCAAGTGGCATAATTATGAAAGATCTTCCACCATGCTTCAATTTGTTAAAACATGCATTAATATTTTAACTTTAAAAATTAATTTTTTAGATATGATTTAAACATGATTGGCCAATGATAAACTCCCCATCATCCCATGTTGTTCCATATTAAACTATACAAGATAGTGTTTTGTGACTCTATTTGATTTCACACGTCTGGCCGACTATATTGTCTCATCGTATTTGTATAAACATTATAAATGGTGTTGCCATGTTTATTTGTTATTACTATACAATTCATTACATACCTTTGTATATCACCGTTTCATGATTGCATGCACATAGACCCCTATGGTAAGAATTTACAATAGCCTACAAAAGAAAAAATAAATAATATTTACAATTTAAATATCACATATATAAGCTATTTTCAATGGGATAACACATGTATAATAGTTGCATTATTCATCATGGATACCGCATATGAACACCCTCAACACTGAGTTAGTGACATGCTTGCTTCACAAGTAGCTTAATGGTTAACAATATGTACTATGTCCTTACAAAAAACATATCCCCACATGTTCCTATTAAATTCTAAAAGGCTTAATTCTTATAATAAATGCATCACTTCATTAATAAATTCGATCAAAAGTTTTTTCCAACCCAATTATTTAAGGCTTTAAAAAGAGTTGGCTTAGAACACGTTATTACAATAATTTTGGTTATATTAATATCTTCACAAATCTTTAATGAGACCCAACGCACAAAATCTTCATTACTTTTATACATTATGTGCTTAACAAGGAATGCAAATTCATTACCTTGAGAAGAATTACTTTCCCTTTCTACATACACATTATATATTCATGCATTGTAGGGAATGTACGTTTCATAGTATATGGCTTTGTATTTATTCTTTAGTGCTTTCCTTAAATTTTGGTTTGTAAATAAAACCGTATATAATTTATTTTGTAACATTGAATTTTATTAATCTTAATAAAAGAGCAGTTTAATTATGATTGAGTTTCCTCTTCCGGTGTAAAATTTATACTTTCATAATACCCTTAATCCCAAACCCCTAAACTACAAAGTACAATGTTAATGGGCCAACTACATGTTAAACCTTTTAACCTAGTATTCTTTCAAGTATGAATTTCCAAAGGAAAACTTATAAAGATTAGCAATGCATAGTTAAACAATCTTGATTATTTTTAAAAGACAATCAAGGCATGCAACTTATTTATTTTATAAGAAGATTTTGACTCCTAATAGCCTACAAACTCACAATACCATTGATGTTTTTTATTATTATTATTGCCATAACCTCTACAAAATGTACTATAAACTCCACAAAATGAGCACCATATGCTTCATAAAATAAGCATCATAGCTTTAATATCAAATTTGCTTGTTAAAATACATATATGAATTTCAAGGTATTTTGCATACCTGAAGCTTACATGAAATGTGACATGTCAAGATTCTTTAGAATAATTCTATAAGTTATCATGAATATTCTTTATAATGTTGTTAAGTATTATCAGTTTTTTACAGGGGCATTATGTAAGTTTTTAATGTTAAATCAATCTTTTTAACATGATCATGTTGATGTAGATTCTCAATATATTTTTGCTTAATTAATTATGAATAACATCATTAGTAAACTTAAATCAGTCATTGTAGAATATTTTAATAATTTATCAAATAACTAGTATATAAACCTACAAATTATACATCAAATTTAACAATTTAAATTAAATATTTTACAAATTAATAATAATAATAATTTTATTTCATGTACCCAACAACTTAAATATTAATATATGTCACATCATGAATTTATATTTACTTTATTTTATGTATCTATAATATTAAATTTTCCTTTGTGAATTTAAGATGCTTGCCATGGAAAATAAACAAATTTTTAGGAAAAAATCATCACTTTCACTTTGAAAATAATAATTATAAAGCTCCTCAAAATCTTATATACTTTAGGATAAACATGTTAATAACTCCACCTCAAAGTAAATATGCTAATACAACTACATAGACTTATATTTATTATGTAAATAGTCTTCAATATAAATTAATAATTCTTAACATTGATTAAACATGAAAGAAAGAGCAAAACAATTAATAATTAAAATAAAATATTAATACTTATCAAATATATTTACTCACTTAAACAAATAAAATCTAAGAAAGCTTAATATAAGTTTTGAATTATTTTCTCATAAATATTTAAATACTTAGAAAATAATATTTTGTAGGTTACATATCAATTGTGATTCTCTTAAAATATTATTAATATAAGATTTAACCTATTATATATATTAAAAATAAAAATAAATAAGAGCAAAACAAAATAACAAATTGATTATATAACTAATTAAATCAAATAAGTGGCAATAACACATTAATAATAATTTCAAATTAAAATATTAATTATAAATTTTGGTTAATTATTTTTAATAGTGGATTTATTTTGAAGATGAAAAATCCCACTCGAAATGTAGATTTAAATTTTGAAATTAGTAATGTGATTTATTATATTATTTATAATATAATAATACAAAGATATTATTAATATATACAAAATTTAAAATAAACAATTTAATTATACTATATAATTTATAAAAAGGAATATTAAATTTGATAGTGCAAATAATTCACACTATTAAAATATACTAATATGTTTAGTTGATGTGCGGTAAATATGAAGCTTTTATAACTTAAAAGACAGAAAAAGAAATTATTACAAAATAATAAATTAACTTTTTGAAATTACTCGTGAAAATTTAAAGAACATTTAATATCTTTTTCATTTAAAATATATTTAAAACTAATGTACGACTGCGGAGTCAATGCAAGATTCTAAAAGTTTCAGAGGATTTAAATGTTGGCCACGAAATTTGAAAAATGTATTAAAGATTATGAAAATTTATGAACATTAGTTAAAATGATTTAAAACTATATTTTTACATAATAAATAGAATAAGATAATTTTATATGATTATAATAAAATTAATATATTTTATATAATTAATAATATGCAAAACTTGAATGAACAATGGATAATCATAATTTAATTTTTTTTTGAATTTATCAATGTTATTAATTCGTTTTAACTGAGTAGTTTTTATTAATTTTTCAAAATAAAAACTTGTCACTTACACAAACGCTTGAGACAACTAACTTTGAATTAAAATACAATGTCATTTACATTTTTACATCAATATTTAAGAATAATTTTTAATTAAAACACAAGATTATTTACATTAATACTTGGATAAATG
Source organism: Selaginella tamariscina (assembly GCA_003024785.1). Taxonomy (NCBI): domain Eukaryota; kingdom Viridiplantae; phylum Streptophyta; class Lycopodiopsida; order Selaginellales; family Selaginellaceae; genus Selaginella; species Selaginella tamariscina. Next base: position 174,891 of record PUQB01000337.1, on the reverse strand, counting down.
ATTTGTAATCTTTTCTTGTACTTCTCAAAAATCAACATAGACATCCAATTAAACAAATTTAATTATTTTATATTAATCATTTTTTCTCTAATTTTCACAAATTGATATACCTGGTACATTAAACAAATAATAAAACATTATAAATATTCATTTAAATAAATTAAATTATCTTTATTCTAATCATTTTTCTCTAATAAGACATCCAATTTTAACAAATTAGCACAATTTTTTTGTTTCATTAAATAAATATTAAAAAATTATAGACTCCAATTAAACAAATGTATTTAAATCAATTTTTTTCTAATCTTATTTTCACTGAATGGTAATAATAAATTATATATCTAGCAGAACTCTATCTCATTAAACAAATAATAAAAAGTTATATAGAAAATATGCATTATATTTACTTAAATAAATAATGAAAGAGTGTCTAAGTGCCAGAATTCACAGTTCACACACAGCAGAGCATACGTTGCCACGTTAAATTTAATCTTTGAAGGCGTGTGTACATCATGTCCCAAGTACATCTATGATCAAGAAGAGGTTACTTGTCCACGAGTTGAAGGAAGCTGTCAAACTACTCGGACCGCATTCCAGCAGGGATCAGTACATAAGCCTTCTCAATCAGTGTGGAGAAGCAAAGGCCCTGGAACAAGGCAAAGAAGTCCACACTCACATACTCCACACCAGGCTCACATCCAACACATACATCGCACACCACCTGGTGAAGATGTACGGGAGCTGTGGCGACACAGAAACAGCAGCGTGGGTATTCACGAGCATGCACCACAAGAACGTATTCTCGTGGAACATCATGCTCACAGCATATGCCCATAATGGGCAACGGAATCAAGTCACCCAGTTATTTCATGAAATGCTCCAGGAGGGAATCATCCCAGATAACGTTACATTTGTCAACGTTGTTGCAGCATGCCAAACTCTCTCACAAGGCATTTCTGCTCCATAAGGTTGCATCTGAGAGCGGGTATATCTCCGATGTTGTAGTTGGGACTTCAGTGATTAACATGTACGGGAGATTCAAGGAAATCAACCGAGCAAAAGCAGTTTTTCATTCAATGCCAGTAAGGAATGTCATCTCGTGGACAGCCTTCATCGCTGCATATGCCCAGTGTGGGCATAACAAGAAGGCAGTGGCTATGTACATGGAGATGGAGGCTCAAGGAATAAAACCAGACAGAGTAACCTTTGTAAGTGTATTAGACGCTTGCACAGCACTAACAGATGGTAAACGGATACACAAAACACTGGTTTCTCACGGGTTTAGCAGGGAGTTTATGGTAATGAATGCATTGTTAACAATGTATGCAAGATGTGGAAGCTTGGAAATGCGAGAGAGGTCTTTCATAACGAGATGTGTTCACTTCGGAACGACGTCTCATGGACGGCTTTGATAGCAGCATATGCCCAATATGGGCATCTTGATCAAGTGTTAGAGCTTGTCAAGTTTATGGCTTTAGATGGTTTCACTCCTGATGGGATCACATATATTAATGTGTTGTTTGCATGCAGTCATGCTGGAAGTGTACATGATGCGTTTACATGCTTTCTACAGATGACTGGAGACTACTATGTTGATCCAGTTGCGGATCATTATGTGTGTATGTTGGACCTTTTGGGTCGGGTTGGACAGCTAGAGCTTGTGGAGGATTTAGTTAAACATATGCCTTTTCATTTGGATCACACTGTGTGGAGGAGCTTTCTTTCAGCCTGTGGAACTCATGGTGATTATCAACGGGGGTCTACAGTTGCTAATATTGTTCTTAATAATGAGTTAGCTTATTGCTTCTTTCAAGCAACTTGTGAAATGGAACCAATCCATTCAGTGTAACGAACAACCTAACACACACAGAGCGTGTGTTTTCTCTCGATTTGAGTTCAAGAACTATGCTTAAAACAGAGAAAGCATGGATATTACAAAAATCGTACATCTATAAAATGTAATGTTACAACATATACACGCGCATATCTTCCTTTCACATAAGTATCTCCTTCCATCTAGTTAAATATATAACCGACCCATAAAATACTTGGTCTAGGGCATATATCTAATTTATATATCTATGACGATTCATATAAGCAAATAAAAGACTCCTACTCGTGGTAAACATTAATGTTTTTGTTAAGAGACTTACCTGAAACGTCTTAAGCAGACTGGGGCACCAACTCTTCTTCCACAGTTTTGTCACTGAAGGCTTCGTTTGCCTCAGGTGTATCTTCTTCACTCGGAGGTACCAATTGCCAAAACTTAGGCAAGAATTCTTCCCAGTTTTCTAGCACTCTTTTCCCCTTTGCACTCCCCGTCTTATCCTGTAAACATAAATGTCAGTTCTTTAGCCTGTCTCTCCTCTCTCTCTCTCTCTCTCACACACACACACACACACAAAAAAAAAAAAAAAAAAATAAAATAAAACACGCACGCGATGTGGGATCGTGCCTCAAGCAAACAAATAGCAGATAACACATGCTAATAGGCATGATAAATAGAGATTCTTAGGTTGTATTCTTACCACGTGAGCCTGTATTAACCGGCGTAATTGAACTTGCCCAGCAGAAGCTTCAACTCTCTGCATCTTTACAATCTCTTTGTTCACCTGTCACACAAAAGCTTGAGTTGCAAAATGCTACTCGTGTGCTTGTATACATAGATACGAATCTTATTAGATGAGCTCTTTTACTCGACTGTTTCTTATATTTCATATACAAACCTTTGGTGTCAAAGTGTCGTCCTCATCCAGGAAGTAAGCCAGACCACCTGTCATACCAGCACCGATATTTCGCCCCACTCTGGTACATATACATAGTCAAAATACTAGCTGTGTGTAATACCTATGACATTTTTTCATAGAAGATACTTACTTGCCAAGTGAGACAACACAACCACCGGTCATATACTCGCAGCAATGATCACCAGTGCCTTCAACAACGGCTTCAGCACGACTGTTGCGAACAGCAAAACGCTCGCCAGCCTTTCCACGTGCAAAGAACTGTCCCCCAGTAGCCCCGTATAGACATGTGTTTCCCACTATTGTTGCATCTTCCGGCACAAACCCGGTGTTGTCAGATGGGCAGATAACTAGCTCTCCGCCGGCCATTCCCTGAAGAAAATTCGTATATGTATCTACACGAAATATACACACACGCAAACAGAATGTATTTATGTAAGCATAAACATGTGTATTTGTATGCACAAGAACGTATATACATATACAGGTACGTGTAAAACTCCGCGATGTATATAAACTAAAAACTGTTGTTTTCACACACGCACACACATGTATCTCTTCATATGTGTATATATTATCACCTTCCCAACGTAATCATTAGATTCTCCAACGATACGAATGTTCATTCCAGGTGTTAAGAAACATCCGAATGATTGTCCTCCGCTTCCCTTAAACCTGCGTGAATTCTACTTTAATACACCTTGAAAGGTAAGCTATAACTGGAAGTAGGTCAACTACTTTAATATAACTCTAGTGTCCTACTCAGTGATATATGCCGTAGTAAAAAAATGCTACGGATTAGTAATTAAACTAGATTAGTAATTAGTAAACTAGTAATTAAATTAGTAATTAAACATTTCCGTAGCATTTTTTGACTACGGATTTAATCACTGGTCCTACTTACGTTATGTTGAGTTGTCCAGCGAAGCCCGTGTCTCCGTATTTCTTGGCGATAAATCCTGCAATGCGACCGCACACCGCCCTATCCACATTATATATCTGAAATGTCTTAGAAACTGTTTTCTCTTCCGCTATCGCATCCGCAATCTAAAACGGGTTTACTGGTCAGCAATATAAATGATACACAATGCTGACTTCATGTACGTATGCCTTGTGTCTGTATGTACACATACTTATTATCTTACTATAGAATTCTTACCTCTGGGTCAGCTAATATAACGTCGTCTAGTACAGGACCGTTACCGTGGACTTCTTGTTGCCTAATTTGAGTGCTTGTCTTCTTAGGCAATCCAATCCTCTGCACACCCAAAAAACCAGTAAAACTTTGTTCACAAACGAACAACCATAGAGCTTAACACAAACAACGGCAGACATGCATATATAGATATTCACAAAAGCATACATACTCCCATATGTACAACCATATAAAATGATACGATTATGTGTATGAGAGTGTGTAAGCATACCGATAACAAGTAACTCAAATCAAGCAACTGTGTCTTCACAAGATTAACGCCTCTAGGCCGCAGTAGCTCCGTCCTCCCAATCACATCATCCAGTTTCTCGTACCCGAGGTGTGCAAGCAGACCACGCACCTATCCAGCCAAATCGCAAATAACGTCACATAAATGAAACATAGATACCATTTGATTATATTCATATCATATCCTGTCTTTTCAGACAGACGAAACAAAGATATACATCAGACTATCATTCTGTACACACACACATGCATACATATAATAATAACATGTATATGTTTTCATATGGAAGTAAACCTCTTCAGCGACGTATAAGAAAAAGTTCACAAGATCATTTGGAACTCCAGGAAAACGCGCCCGTAATTCTTCCCTCTACAAGTTAACAAAGCAAATCAAGAGAGAGGGAGAGCGAGAAGATTGAGAGAGAGACCTGACTAGCAACACCAACGGGACAGTTATTAGTGTGGCATATTCGGGCCATGATACATCCGGTTGCAATCATTGCCACAGATCCAAACCCGTATTCATCAGCGCCCATAAGTGCGGCCATTAGCACATCCATCCCACTCTTAAATCCACCGTCGACCCTTAAAACCACCCTCTCTCGCAAGCCATTCAACAAAAGCGACTGGAACAAACCAATGAACATAAGGAACCATAACCATACAGTATCCACGCACAGAGAGAGGGGGAGGGAGAGAGATTCTATAAAAGTAGAATACCTGCTGTGTTTCTGTTAATCCAAGTTCCCAAGGACCACCCGCATGTTTTATTGAACTGATTGGACTTGCTCCTGTTCCACCGTCGTGTCCAGATATCTAATTTCAGAGGGTCAGTCGATAATGTGCGCGTGCGTGCGTGTGTAAGCATTTGCTTAAATATCTATGGAAGCAGGTCAGTTTGCATGCCTGGATAATATCTGCATTAGCTTTGGCAACCCCACTAGCTACAGTCCCGATACCGGCTTCTGCTACGAGCTTGACAGATACCTTAGCACGGGGATTGACCTGTCGCATAAAACAATTAATCAACAATAATGTCTGCGAGGTGTACGCGATTTATGATACATAAAACTAGTGAACGTATGAATAACGTACTGTACTCTACCATAAACATATGAGGATGTATTTATTACCTGGTGGAGGTCAAAGATGAGTTGCGCTAAATCCTCTATAGAGTAGATGTCGTGATGAGGAGGCGGAGAGATGAGTGGAACACCAGGCTTGGAATTACGCAATACGGCAATGTAAGTACTGACTTTTTTACCAGGTAATTGACCACCTTCACCAGGCTTAGCACCCTGTGCAATTTTGATCTCTAACTGGTCTGCATTTGCTAAAAACGTGGGTGTCACACCGAATCGTCCAGATGCAACCTAGATAAAAACCATTCCTTGTTTGTATGTGTATATACATATAAGCATGTTATACACCATATAACTGAGAGAGAGAACACAGATTAAATATAATCAACATAAATAAGCTTACCTGCTTTATTACACTAGTGCAGTATCACCATTTTGTAAACCTCTGAGATGGGGTAACGTCGGCGAATATCCATCAACTACGTCCGTCAAATGTGTCCAGCGAACAGGATCCTGTGGCACGAAGAAACATCAATCCTACTCTCTCTAGTAATGGGCAGCGCCGGGTGGGAAGTGACCAAATAAGGCATGTTTTTGGGCTCATGATGGTTTTTATCTTATTAGGATGCAGGATGAAAGCTTCTCTCTCTCTCCCCTCACACCCACACACACACACAGTGTGTGTGTCCTTGTAAATACCTCGCCACCTTCACCAGAGTTGGATTTGCCACCAATCCTGTTCATTGCTATAGCAATCACTTCGTGTGTTTCTCTTGAGATTGCCCCTAGAGACATGCCTCCAGTACAGAAACGCTCCACAATACTAGAAGCGGGTTCCACTCTGGACAATGGGATCGGTTCTCTATCACTTTTCAATTCAAGCAAGTCCCGAAGAACCTGAACCATTGCTAAGATTTTCAGTTCTTCATATATACAAAATTATATGCTTACATGTGATGCATCTGTGATTTCCATATTCATGCATGTATTAGAAGTAGAGTCTAGGTGTATATAATCGTATTAGTGCATAATACAGATACATACGTACACAGGCGCACGCACACCCAAATGTCATACGCCTGTCCCAAAAATACTTGTGTGTGTGTGCCTGTGTGTTTATGTGTATATCTGTATGCCATATGCGTTGCTGTGTATGCCCATGGACGCATCAGAACCACTTACGTTAACCGGACGGTTACTTAAATGATTTTGATACACTGCATAAGCGCTCTCATTTTTCTCACGAACGGCTTTGTGAAGCAGTTTTGACATTTCCGGATTGTTCCCGTGGTACTCAGCTACACATCAAACATAAATCGTTAAAATCGTTGGAATCGAGTTATGATTTCAATTATTATCAAGCACATTAATAATTAGTATATTACTCAAGAGTACCTCCATTACGGAATTGAATATAACCATAGTTTTCAAGCTTTTTAGCTCCGTCCGCAGTCAAGCCTTTTGCCCAGAAAGATACAGTTTCACGAGCCAACTAAACAACAAAGTAGACATGTGAACATACACACATGCGTGGACATACACATATGTGTGCCACAAGTATGTATTACACACATCTATGCATATACACATGCATATGCGACTCATAACACACACATAAGGTGTATACATGTTTGTTTGTGTGTGTGAATGAAACTTGCCTCATCAAGGGTCAAACCACCTATTCGTGAAACACTGCCTCTGAATGCTGTATCAACGACCTCTTTCCCAAGCCCATAAATTTCAAATATTTGAGCTCCACAGTAACTTAAAATAAAATAATATTATCACTATTAATATACAATTTATAATAATAGATATGAGAATATTTAAATATATAGTGACAATAGTATTTCAAAGCTTTGAGCTGCCAACCTCGATAGAAGAGAGATTCCCATTTTAGAAAGTATTTTCAGCAAACCAGCTCTCACCGCCTACGGATAAAAGTTTTGTAACCTCTATTATTACAGTGATATGTGTATTATCATTCTACATAGATATTGATTTCGTTCATGCGCAAGTTTAATTTAAATTTGTTAAACTTACTAAATAGCTTGGTCAAGTCTGTTATTACCTTTCGGAAATTTTTGTTGGCTTGTTCCACTGTCACAGTCGGTATTTTCCCATTTTTCATCAAAGCGACAGTTCTGTTGCTCAGTCTCCACTGCCTACATGTTTCAAGTGCCAAATACGGGCAAACTGCACTGCGAGCGGTTCATAGGAAGTTTAGAGAATCGATAAAAATGAATGAACTATCTGAGTATACGATTATGCGTGTGGAGCTCTTCAAGTAAACAATACCACCTATAAAGTTACCTGGCACCATAGCCAACAAGACAAGCAAAATGATGTGTACTGAAGCATTGGGCAGTATCCGCAACTATAGAGGTCGACGTCCGCAGTCCATTCTGAATAAGGTGATGATGTACCGCTCCTACCGCCAACAGCATTGGTATAGCTGGCTTGCTTGCTTCCTGCAATCCATAAATAAGCCTCTATATAAGCCTGACAAACTGTTTGAGCTCAACAGACCTTTGATACATATATCGCACGTCATACACAAACAGATACTGTTTGCGTGCGATATATGTATCAAAGGTTGCTACAACCAGAAGGTCTGCATACACACACATATACCCACACAAGCGATGTATAAACAAATAGATTATGCCACAGGTTGCTGATTTACCAGTTCATCAGCTCGGTCGCTTAGAATTAGTAGCTGGGAACCCCCACGTACAGCTTCGTCAGCAGCTTCACACAGTTTGTCCAAAGCACAAGACAGAGAATTTCCAAGGCCTCCACTGATATCAAAAAACGTGGGAATTGTTGCCGCTTTCAGGATTAAATCGTTTCTCAGATTGTCAAGATCTCCTTCATTTAGGACAGGGCTCGACAATGTCAGCTGTGCATAATAAGTAATCATTAGAAACTAGACAAGATAACAATTGAATAATTAAGTTACCTGTGCAGCATTATCAGCTGTGGGATCAAGAAGGTTTTCTCGCTTTCCAATATTGACATCAAGCGACATCACTAGCCCTTCTCGCAAAGGATCAATGGCAGGATTAGTTACCTGCGATCGTTGAGAGTAAGCTTAGGCTTTAGTTAGCTACAAAGCGTCGATGATAGGAATCTCTCTCTCCCTCTCACATATGTGTAAGTCCATATACACAGATATCTGTCCGCGTGTGCACAAAATAAATAAATTTTGATAATGTACCTGAGCAAACCTCTGCTTGAAATAATCATAGAGCATATGACCCCTCTCTGATAAACGGCCAATGGGATATCATCCCCCATGCAGAAGGTTGGCTCTTTGCCTTGCGATGCCATATTCTCAATAACCATCTGAACATCTTCAGAAGAATACCCGAACGCCCTGTAAATAAGACCCATTATCCATCTGTATCCTACAAACGCGCGCGCGCGGGCACGTTGCACGCATATATGTACATACATATATACACGATAATATATATAAATACTATAGATGTATAAGAACACACTGCTTACTGTTGCCTCTGAAGAAGCTTGTCAGCTTCCATAAAAGGCGAAGTGGAAAATTTACAAGGTGAAAGACTTCTGCGCTTCTCATCCAGCCACTGTCTGTAGGGATTAGAAAGAGCAACTCGTTTCTTCACCTCTGTATTCTCAGATACCTGAAAGGGATTTACAACATAATTAATATTTCTGTGTGTGATCAAATTGTTTAAGCTATACTTGCCTTTCCAGAAGGTAAATCGACAGATATCATCATTCCGGGGCCTAGCCGACCTTTGGATACGATATCAGAATCACTGATCGGAAGAACGCCCACCTAGAAGGCAAACGTCGTATTATTTGACGTAATAATACGATAAAAGTCATAACGATGAGATGGATAAATCATAATTATAATTAAGTATAAAACCATTGAAATTTGCATACCTCAGAAGCCACGTAAAACATTCCATCCTTAGTTTGCCAATACCGAGCAGGACGAAGACCATTTCGATCTAGACAAGCGCCCACTGTTCTCCCGTCACTAAAAACAAATAATGATTAGCATTTATATATCTCCGCATGTATGTATGCTTATATATGACTCTATGCTGTCAATATCTAACAGCCTGATGAGACATTAAGCTTGATCATGTCGACTAACCTGAAAAGCAGTAATGCAGGCCCGTCCCACGCCTCCATCTGGCCTTTATAGTACTCATAGAAGTCAATGACCTAGACAAAACCGGTATTATGGTTTACTGCTTCACACGCGCACACACACACACAAGCTAATAACCACAAACCTCGGGATATTTGATCGACAATGTTGGATGATTTTTATAAGCTTCCGGAACCAATATCATCAGAGTCGCTTCTGCAGTTCGTCCACTTCTCATCAAAAGCTGGATGCATGGAATTTAAAAACAATGAATAAACTCTAGACATAGCCACTTACCTCAGCTGCCATGTCAAGGTTGGCAGAATCAGAAGCTTTGGGATTTCCAAAAGGCCTTATCTCTTCTTCACGTCCACGCCATACAGCACATTTCAAAGAAGGTTCTCTTGAGCGCATCCAGTTAAGATTACCCTGAGCAACTGTTAGAGAGATGCCATTGTACATACACAATCTATATAATATGCATATGTATAAAGCACACCTGAAGCGTGTTGATCTCTCCATTATGCCCCAAAAATCTCATTGGCTGAGCAAGTGGCCACTTCGGATTCGTGTTTGTACTGTACCGCCTGTGATAAATAGCAAAAGACGAAATGTACTTCTCGTTCTGAAGGTCCAAGTAAAAACGACCAAGTACTTCGGACCGTAACATACCCTTGTACACAACGGTTTGAGAAGACAGAGAGCAGAAGTAGACTTGCTCTGCCCATACTTCTCCGTCAATTTCCCTTTCAACCAGCTTCCTCGTAATGTAGAGCTCCCTCTCTACATCCTCCACATTGTTTTCGTTACTCACCTTCACGAAAACCTGTTCTATCCTTGGCATCGCCATCTTTGCGTAGTATCCCACCACGGATTCATCAACTGGGACTGCCCGCCAACCCAAAATTTCTAGTCCCTCTCGCTTAAACACCTTACTGATAACTGGTGGACAAGTTCGTTAACATGCATGTGTGTGGAGAGATATGCATATATGTAATAAAAATTCACCTTCTTTGGCCGCATTTGCAGACTTCTCATCCCTCGGAAGGAACAGCATTCCTAATCCGGTGAACGTTTGATCGGGCAAAGGCAATCCTTGATCTTGGAACCAACTGTTTAGCATGGTCCATGGAATTCTCGTCATCACACCGGCACCATCTCCCGAGTCAAGATCGGCACCACAACCTCCACGATGCTCCATGCACCCAAGAGCCGTCAACGCATCCTGAATGATCTTGTTGGATGCTTCTTGCTTCATGCTGGCTATAAACCCCACACCACAGGCATCACGTTCCGACAGGATGTCTTCCAAATCCACCACCTGGAGGATTTTGCACATATAATGCAGAAAAAATGTGATCTTGCAAACAAAATGGTGACGTAAATACCTCATAGGTCGGAGATCGGCCTTTGTCACTCGGAAAAGTCACCGTTTCCGCAATGCGTGAGGTCGCCGATGCTAGCGCCAGTTTCCATGTCCGGAACGGGCCGCCGCCTTTGCACTTACACCGGAATTATGAAACACTCCCCGCTGCCTGGATTGCGAATGCAATCCACTGACCGGAAATTTCAATCCGCTGTCTTGGAGATTTAACACCGCAGTCCGTGAGCCGCCATAGCTGCTAGCGCCTTGAAATCTCCATACGGATATCGTAGGGCTCGCCAAGAACAAAGCCATATAACAGATTTCCAAATGCGATCAGCTCACGCAGCTGCAAAATCGATTCTTTTGTAGTTTTTCTTCAAGAATCCGATTTTACCTGCTCTTGGCGGAAAAAATCGAAGGATTTTTACGTTCTTCACGGGCCGATACGCAAAACCTGTTCTTCGATCATAATCCGGATGCGCTACACAAGGCGGCGGCGTTCAGCGGCCGGAAGAAACCAGAGCAACACAAACCTTAGTAAATGTAATAAAAAGCGAAGGAATTGAAATTCAATTTAGAATTTTTCCAAGGTTAAGCAGTGAGCCGCGTGGCATATGAAGCGGCAAACGAGCTCATGACACGTGTATACGTCGACTTACTTCCCCACATACTTGGGATATGGTGCTTTTGGCTGACAGTATTTATCACTTTATACGTATATACTGAAGAATATATATTTAATGTTTCTATAAATTATAATGTGACAATCTTACTGTATTTAATTGTTTTATAAATCATAGTTAAAGTAATGATAATTAAAATTGTATCTTCGACACCCGGAAGCCACACTCTGCTGCATGGACCTCGACCCGCATACGAAAACACCAACCTCCTCGTCGGTGAATCTGTTCGCATATGTAGCAAAAATGTCTGCAAAACACAAGTTAATTAAGTATTTTCTAAGAATATTCTTTTTACCATGAAACTCTGGGCGCATCCCATAGTGGATCTCGTTAGCTTGAGTGCCGTTCCCTCTGTAGTACTACAGTTCTCTTCCGGTGCGGATGCTTTGTTTCTACATGAAACCAGGTAGAAACAGCAGCTGTAACACCCCCAAACACTATCACTCCAAATAGTGTTGATGAGAAAGCAAGTAGACCATTGAGAGCCAAGGAAAGAATTTCCTAGTATTGTGATCCACTGGGTATATGCAAAACCAGTTAATCACCGTTAACAAAGTTAAAACACCGATAAACGACGCCAGTATAGTGAGTCCGTAACAAGAAACACTAGTTCCGTATATACACCTGGGTATATTCAGTTTGGAGTCTCTAGTAATCTCCCCTACCGTAAAAACTCCAGTGTTGAAGTTAACCTTCTCGAGATCAACCTCGTGTTCTCGAGTCACATATATCTTTACTTGTACACTGCTGTCGGTAAGCGGCGGAAATAGCTGCAGTATGGAGAGTTCATCCGACTTCTTAATGCACCATATGAGTAGTATCTCACTTGGTAACGGGTGCTCCAGTGTTCCATTCTCTATGTCATATACGAGGTCTCTTAGAATGGAAATGTATGGAGATATCCCACTTCCTCCAGCTATGAATATAAGACCCTTGTACCTACAAAGACGGTTATACGTATATAAATATATACACATACGGAAAGAAATGCTTACAAAAACATGTAGTTTGGGTTATGTCCATATGGGCCTTCCACAGCTGCTTGTAAGTGAAATGTATGGTTTATATCAGGGTTTAGCAAATGGTCCCTCAGTTTAAGTGTCCATTCACCACAGCACTTGACCAGGATAGAAACGTGGTGAGTATCAGGCTTGGAACTGGACACGAGTGTGAAAGGATGCCACTGGAGTGCAGATACTACTGGAACGTTTACCATGATAAAACTTCCTGGGTAATACTGCAAGCCTGAACACATACACACATAAGCGTGCGCGCGTGTGTGCATGTGTATGAACTTACTTGGATGCTTTGCGATTGTCAATTCAAATGTCTCTAAAGACATCCTTCGAGCTGAGAGGACATCGACGGCACTGCGTGACTGCAAGAAGCGCATCAGACGGTCTACAAAGAACAAAAGTATACCCCCAAGTGAGATGTAATACAGTTGGTCGCCAACATGCAACGCAAATGCCAGTATGAAGAGGAAAGAAAGCTGGTGTGTGAAATAGAAGAGCTCGAACATACGCTTCCGAATTGGATAAATTGATGTTATCCATAATGTTGCTCCAATTATCCATGTTAATAACCCCAGAAAACCTGTTATTTCCGTTTTCCTGTATCGAAAAGCCTGTAAAATGAACTTATTATTATTACGGATAAAGTTGCTCACCAAATTTATTATAAGATTTAATATGATTAACATACCTCTTTTAATGTACCCTTTACAAACCATAGAACTATGAAACAAGTACCATGTGCTGTAAATATAATCATCATCAGGTTGGCAATCCATATATGATACTTGACTGCATTCTCAAGTGGTATATTCAAAAGCCGTAGAAAGACAGATGCTCGAGCCACAGGAAATAAAAGAAAAGCTAAGCATACAACTCCCGTGAGGCCGAAGTTATATCCAGCAAGTTGAAGCTTCCACTGCCATCTAAAATATTAAAGCTTAAAACTTAGTATTTTAATGTGTGTGTGTGTGTGTGTGTGTGTGTGTGTGTGTGTAGTTAACTTACTCATTCAGGTGAGCTTTGTGCAGCTTTTGTGAAGTAATTGTTGCATACTTCACAGATAGAGACTCAGATAGTGTCCATGTAAGTAACCCCACAAAGACGACGAGAATCGCGAGTTCTACCACAGAAGCCAATGCAAGGGGCCCTCTTAACATTACTGGGTAACTCCATACTCGAGATTTCCTATAATTAAGCTTCTTAATATGTCAAACATGACCTTGATATGCTTAAGCTTACTTCTTAATGGATTTGCCTGAGTTTAGCTGCAGATATATAGCTCCAATAGTAGCAAGTATGATCACGGGAGCTGCATATACTATAACATAACCACCTGCAAATCCATACTACTCATAAACCATACACACGCACGCACACACACACACACACACACACCTGCTGCTCCAAATGCTCTGGTTGATATTCTTTGTGTGAATAGCTTCCAGTAGTGAGTGAAAATCGAAGTTGGTCTTAAGAACCAAATTAAGATCCATACAGCAAATAATACTAACATAAACAGTTTGAGTGTTGCCTTTACTCTTCGAATGGTCATTTTGGGGATTATTGAAACTCTACACAGCACATTTAATTTAACGAAGGGTGGTCCTACACCGCACAAATGCATGCATCAAATGTTTAAAGGATAAGTAATAATAATTATATAGCATTTAGAACCATCTTAGCTATTATAAAACCATATAATATAATTTATAAAAGCGTCTGTTGTATAATTTATATTATGATTGTTAGAGTACACAGACGTATATTGTTCCCCATATTTGGGTGCTATACAGTGACGAGTTGCCAAGTAGCCCACTGCAAAGAGGATGTTGACCACCACATATGACATGTGCGTGTTAATCTGAAGTTGATGTACGTACATATAATATATGAGTGCGTGCGTGCGTGCGTGTGTTTGTCAACACATCATTACATACAAATTGGTCTATATAATTGACAATAAAAGTCTTAAGCACACAATGGATATATATATTCGTTGAGTAAAGCAAGAAACTGGTACAAAATTGTTAGTCCAAATCACCTCCCAACACACATAATAACTGTTATATGTACAAAGTCTATGAAAACCCAGATTACACATAGTTAATTTACCTCCCTATAAACTCTGTCTTTCTTTCTTCAAACGATGAAATGAAAGTATATAAATACACCTTGTTAGAGCTTACCACCACCTTGTTAAAGTTTACCACTGTTGTTGTTGTTGTTGTTGTCCTGTAGATCCTCGTTAGTTCGTGTCTGGATCGCACTCAGCTGTTCTTGATTCATCTGGCTTAACTCTGCTGGAGACATTATCTTTATGCACCGAACACAGCTCACGAATTCCCTGTACAATATATATATATATATATATATATATGTGTGTGTGTGTGTGTGTGTGTGTGTGTGTGTGTGTGTGTGAGTTACATATTATGGAGTTAACAGATTATGCGTGCACTAATAGGTGTGTGTGTCTGTGTGTGTGAGAGATAGAGAGATGCTATATGTGCTTTCTGTACTTTATATATGTTCATATATATAAAAGTGAAAAGTCAAAACAGTATCATAGCTTACTCCCAGGGGTCGTCACCAACAAGAAGAACATCATTCTCGTTATCCACAAAAACGAGTTGCCAGCCAGAACGATGGGGTTCTTCCAGTTGTCCCTCCAATCCGAACATTCGTGCCAGCTCACTGCGGAGCTCATCGTAACTGTTTAGACGTGTCAGGTCCAGAGACCTCCCCACAGATCCCGTTTTATAAACCTGCATCCCATAGATATAACTATCTCTCTCTCTACATATATTCTTATAGACTGACATTTTATACCTTTGTGAATGTTCTTGGAGGCATGCTGGGAGCCCGTTGCAAATAAGTAGCGGTGTCATCCTGGACATCTGAAGAAGAAGCAGTCACTCGTGCAGGAACTGCTTGTTCCTTGGTTGTTTTCAGCACCTGTCCTTCAGCAGCTAAAGGAGCATCGATGCTTACTCCAAACAGAAGATGCCTTGAGTCCATGTGTAGCGAGTCTTGCTCCTGCTGTACATCCTTATACGGTAATCCCGCAACGGTCACCCCCTGTCCAATGATCGTAAGAACTATATATAATGTACTTCTATGTATATAAATGCATTTAGTCAGAAGGATACCTATCTAGAGGCACCTTACACACACAACAATGGCGACGACTATTTATTTTCGTATCGTTTTATATTTACCGCATCTATATCATTTATGGAAAAGACGGCTCCAGTGGAGGGATATCCATCTAAATGACCAAACTGTAGTGGCTGCTCTTGAGAATATTCCTTCTCTCCCACATACCATCCATGAGTTTCCTTGATGGCCCCTGGAAGTTACATATTGTTTATTGATTTACACACACGCACACGCACACACGCACCTGTTGCTGGAAGCTGAACTTCATGCTCATGACCTGTACGTGAGTTGTACTGTTGATCAAGTACATTGGTACTTGGAAACGTTCTCCCAAACGAGTTCAATGTGATATCTGTCTCACCATTTTTGGGAAGACTTGAGAGTTGCTTAAGTTGCAAGGGTGTCTCAGAAGCCTGCACCTGTACATTGCATATTAATAATATATTTAGATATTCCTGTATAGGATACATATTGTTTAAAAACTATACAGTAAAGTCCAATATAGGTTTAGATTCATTTAATATCTTAGTGGATAAACATCACCACCTCGCTGCCAGCATGCTCACGATACGGACATACATAGTTAACATATTCTAAAGCAAGTATTATCCATATAAAGAATAAAAGTAGAAAGATTCTGAATACTCAACTACATAAGCATACAGACAATTTACACACACACATGTACGTACATGAATGACAGTGTAGACATGTTTTAGTGAACATATACATGTAGAGACACATATCTGGGTTCATGAACACGCGCCCGCGCGCGCACACACACACACTTGAATGTATGGGTTTAAATATGCATTACCTGTTGTTGTTGCGGGCAGTTGAACTGGTCATGGACTTGCAAAGGTGGAAGAAGCTGCTGGGGCTGCTGAGCTTTCGTTTGCATTTGCTGCTGTATGGGAAGCATTTGTGCATGTGGAAGCTTAGATGTTGCAGAGTCTGAGGACCTTTGATGAAGCTGCATTAGCTGCTCCGAATACATATTCCATGTCAGGTTCTTGTCCAGAACTTCG
Organism: Selaginella tamariscina; assembly: GCA_003024785.1. NCBI lineage: Eukaryota > Viridiplantae > Streptophyta > Lycopodiopsida > Selaginellales > Selaginellaceae > Selaginella > Selaginella tamariscina. The sequence goes on along the minus strand of PUQB01000337.1, from coordinate 158,231 downwards.
CTCTTTATCCACTTCCTCGTATTTGCATCCAACTCTTCGCCTTCCCCTGAGAAGATATGCATGACTCTCTCTCTCTCTCTCTCTCTCTCTCTCTCTCTCTCTCTATACATACTTGCGACTGAAGCAGGCCCCAGTGTTTGAGACCATGGCCTTCTAGACCGAAAAGTGAAAGAAGGCGAACACACAAGATATGGAGTTGTGACAGGCTCTATCTCCCATAGGGATATCCTTTGTTGTCGTTCTCCTGCTGCAGGCTCGTCCCACTCAACCTTTAAACGTATAAATGAGAAAAAACATATATACGGATGTACACAGACATACATATACAAACATACATAGATGTAAATATATGTAGGTGTGAAATAGAGGAGAGAAAAGAAGAAACCGGACTTTTAAAGATCTCCAGTGAGAGTTAGGCCATCGAACTGGATCAAGGTCCCCATGCCAACTATTGTACCAGTGTGTCTGCATGCATGAATAGCAAACGGATGCTAACATACAGAAGCTTATACGTCATTGTGTATAAAATATAGCATAAAACGTCTCTCTCTCTCTCTCTCTCTCTCTCTATATATATATATATATATATATATATATATATATATATGTACCTTCTTATACCGGATTCTTCAGTTTCAAACTGCATTCGAAACCTCATCCCCGGAGAAACTTGCATGTTGCTATAGACAGCATTGTAGTACTTGGACAAGGGAATAACAAACTCCGATGGGCTCGCTCTAAAAGTCATCACTAAGTTAAGAAAGCCATCATAATATATTTTATATTGTATGTTTTAAAACTTATTTTCCCCGGTAACATCTAGTGTCTGCGTGTGTGTGACATTACCTCGGATTGTAGAATATAGTGAAACGACTGCTAGTTGTATTTGCATGGGCTGCTGCTGCGAGAATACCAATATACATGCTGTCTGTCGATAACAATGAGAGAGGCATAGAAGCTGGTTGCCGGTTTGCCCGCCTTATGCCAAGGAGGAGCTGACCCTTCTCATCCCTGTATGAAGACTTTCAGTAACACACACGAGTGTCATACTAACTAACCTTATGAAGAGCACAGAATCACCAGTTTGAAGCCGCTTAGCACTCACAAACACACTCCAACCGGTAGTAAGAAGGTGCCGTCTAGGCTGACCTGTGAATAACAGAAAATAACGAGATCAAGATATTATTGCAGTTCAAAGGTATTATAAACACCAACCACGGTAGATGTGCCGAAAACGCCATTCATTGTCATGCAAGTCCCTTGCCACAATTTCTTGAGCAGGAGGCTGCTGAGTAAAGTCCTGTACCCACATGTATAGTATATTATACATGTACAGTGTATATAGATAACATACCAATGGAGGAAAGACTTTCTCAGCTGCTCTACGAGGAATGGAGAAGCCACCATGAGTGCTAGTGTCGCTTGCCGTGAGAGTCTTACAGAAATACTCATTGGGCTGCCGGTTCTGCCTGCCCAAGTCCGAGACGAGAAACGAATCCTTCTCTTGCTACAATAAACGCTCAAAACATGTGAGCATTGAATGCGAATCTAAGAAAAAGAGGGAAAGTAAAGAACACATACACCACTTATGGGCAGAAGTGTCATCTGTGCGTAGACTTCGTCCGTTTCGAGATCAGCCTGTAAAACCCAGCTTTAAGATACACTCGAAACCGTATATAGTATAAGATCATCTTACATGTAATGTGATGTTGTGAAGCTGGCATACAAGATGCGGAGGAAGGTTAGGATAGCTTGGAATATCAGCATCGGCTTCCTTCTGTGTGGAAGCTGCGACCTGAAGAACTAATGTAATCAGCTAATGGGCAGCTGAGAAACAGCATGTTGTTACCTGCTCGCTGTGTCCCTGAGGGAAATAGACCACTCGAGTGCCCACTGAGGGCAGAGACACAAGCGGTCCAGCACAGGCATGCCACAGCTCCGGATTCGGACCTCGTTTCACACCTGTGAAGAAGCATTTCGAGATTATAATGTGAAGAATGTGCTTGAGTTCACTCTCCATTACCTTCCATTCTTCAGAGATACCCACAGAGATCAGCTAGCCCCAAGATCCATCAAGTCTGCAAACAGACATTGGACATTTTTGTATAAGAAACTGCCTCTCTAGTGTAAAAATGAACTCGTACCTTCGATTTACACAAGAAATCAACTACCAGCAGGGAAGAAAATATCCATTGTATCAATTGCAGCCAGAAATCGCTCCTGAAGCTATGTATTCTTGCGTAGAGAGGTTTAAGACCTTCAATGCAGTGCTAGCAGTGCTTAAGAAAATCATCTACCTGCACATTCATGAGATCCACACGTGATCAGCTAGTGCCTGCCACTCCTTGCTGCAAGGGAGAAACCCTAGCGCCTCAGCATGAGCTCCATAGCTTCCGCATTCTTCCCACGAAACAAGAGAACGGAGCAAAACCTTGGCCACGCCAAATGTGGCAACACTAACCATTCTTACCTCCAGATTTAGCGCCTGGTTTAGCGTTATTCAGCGGCTCTCCATGGCAGTACGCTGTCCACTGCTGCTCAGGTCCTTGTCCTCGGGATCCTTGAGTTACCCGCCGGGTTTTAATATCGGTCTTTCAAAGTATACGACGTGCCTCACATACATCCGTCAGATTCTGTAACCCCGTACACATGACACGTGCGCAGGTATTGCCCCTCAGATCCCCGCGATAAACGTTGTAATCATTTTTGCGGCCCCACGCACATGGTTTCAATTGATACGTGGCGGCGACCACGTAATCACATTTCCGGATGAAGGTAGACCACCAGGGGATAGCAGCCGTTAGATTCTGCAGTCAACGAATCAGATCTTATAAACCTATAAATAGCCGGACAGCAACGGAACGGGGACTCTGAACTGCCAGGTGGCAGTTCATATGGATGACGGGCGCCGCCTGTCCGTACCAGTCGTCCATCTTGTCTGGAATCGGATAAGCTTTGAATGAATGCACACTGCTGCATTTATTTAACCATTTGATTAGCTGGAAACCTTATATATGTATGGTTTACGACCCTTATATACACGTATTAGAATGCACGAGTATTCATGTAGTGCTCTTTTCCTAAGTATTATATATTATGGATAAATCTTAATATTTTAGTCCCCCACTGCAAGCAAACATGCCCGTAGGACAAAATATGTACAACACCTAGTGTCTACTTACTCAAGTGGATCTAAAATACTACATAGTTTACCTAAACTATTACAACAAAGGAGACAACCAAAGGGTTACGTTATAAATTAACAAAAGCAAACGTAAGCATGAGGTGAATGAATAAGCTTAATTATCCTAGTAATTAAGTATTGCTTAGCGATATATGATAGTATTATATCATTGTCAACTGGAAAAGGTTCCCGCTCTCTCTGATTTGACATAATATGCGTTGAGATATGAATTTGTAAGAAGCAAAAGGTGGGTGCACCTTAAGCATGCCTTATCCATATCAATAAAAACCCTGCGCACAAGTCCGTAATGGTATTGTGCAGTGCATACAATGATTCCCTGTCTGAATTGTTTAAACACCGGATTGATACCAGTATACGATTCGTCCTTTATTTTAATCTCCATCATGCGTTTTTAGTTCCCAGTATGCGGCTACAGATGACCAACGGTCGAGATCTCGCGTCTCTGCTGTGTAGTTTAGATTAGTGACACAACGGACAAGGGAGCACCAAACATTCCAACACTTAGTTTAGCACTGTTTAGTTTGACTTGTTAAATGTATGTATATTCGGTACCATAATTAAGAGCAAAATGCTTAGTCAATTATTCTGGCATAAGTTGTGGCACGATGAGTGGACAAGGAAATGCTTGCAAAAGCCCTCCTTGCTTAAACAATGCATTACTTTACCTACTGAATCAAGCAAAATCATTTTGCAAATCACGGAAACTTCCCCGCGGAATATTTTGTAAATTTTAAATTTGAATCTGGAATATGCCCTCTTGACCTAAAAACAGGGGGTGCCCTTTAGGGCTGCGTGGACGCCATGTGGCTGTCCTCAGCGTGGGAAACATCACGCCGCAAAGATGCCGGCCATGGCACGTGGCTAGATTTTAATGATCGATGCTGCGCGTTTCTGGTTGTACACTGTCATTTCTGTCCTGTTCATTGTTCTCTTTATATAGAAATCCTCGACGAGATATTCCTGTTTTGGCACAATGTCTTGACGGTTTCCCAGGTGGTTAACAACTGAAGGAATAGAAGATTTATCTGATGGATCGGTTGTTAACTATCGATCCCAAACAGTTGTTGTTCGACATTGATATCGAGCGATGCATCAGCTTCTTCGCACTCAAGAATGTGATGTTCACTATGCCGGTGGCTTTCAAGATAACATGTTCATCGCCAAAGAGGTACGCCGTGAAGCCTGCACAAGGGATAATTCCACCGTCGGGAAGGGTCACAGTGGAGGTCATTTTGAATCCTCAATCGTGTCATCCAGAGGAATTCCTGAATTCCACAGACAGATTCATTGTGAAGAGCCTTGTAGTTCCAGGTGGGAATCAGTATGGGAGTGTTTCGAACGACTGGTTCGAATCCAAGAAGAATTTCGTGTACGTGGACACTAGTTTAAGAGTCGTGTTTAAGGGATTACCGATTGTTCAATCCCTGATTGCGAGAGGATCCATGGAGGACGTGAGAGAGACTCTGGAGCTTGGCGTAGACTTGAAGAGGCTGAGATCCGACGAGTCCGATCAATCCCCGTTCCATGTCGCTATAGCAAACGGACGGCCAGAGATGGTTCAACTGCTACTGGAGTTCGGCGCTGATGTGGACGTCCGGGACAGGTCCGGCAAGACACCGTTGCATGAGGCGGCTGCTTCGGGTCAGTCGCTGATAACGGAGCTCCTGCTAGCAAACCGAGCCAACGTAGAGTCCCGGACGACTTCCGTCGGCTGGACGGCACTGCATTTTGCTGCTAACGGACGGCACGCGGACACGGTTCAAATCCTGCTTTCTAAAGGCGCTGATGCCAACTCAGTTGCAGTCCGGAGAGTCGGACGGCTCTCCATATGGCCACGGCGACAGGCAGCCAGCAGTGCATGAAGTTACTACTCGGAAACGGCGCCTCAGTGGACGCCGTCACCTCTGCCGGGCTAACAGCGTTACACATAGCAGCTAGTCAGGCCGACGTGGCAGCTGTTAAGCTCTTAATTGATCACGGAGCTAACCGGAATGTCCGAGACTTGGAGGGGCATATTCCGTTTGATTTAGCCGTTGAGGCTGGAGCTGATACCGAGCTGCTTGACATTTTGAAACTTGGTGAGGGCCTCCGCCGTGCAGCCAGAAAAGGTGACGTCAGATCCGTTAGAGTGTGCCTCAGCAAGGAGCTGCAGTGAATGGCAGAGATCAGAACGGATGGACCGCTCTACATTGTGCCGCTTTCAAAGGCCATGCTGACGTGGTTAGAGTCCTCCTGGAGAAGAATGCAGATGTCAACTTGGCGGATTCTGGGGATATTCAGCACTGCACTGTGCTGTGGAGATGGGTCACAGTGATGTCATTCGCATGTTGCTTAAGCGAGGTGCAGATGTCAACTTGAAGATTAATACCGGGTTTAGTTCTGTTCAGATTGGGAGTCTAATGGGCGAAGATTGCATCGTGGAACTGTTGATGGATGCCGGAGCAAGGGACCCTAGTTTAACCTCCGAGGTTAAGAAGGTAACTGAAGAAGATCATTTGCTTAGGACGAAAGGGTTTAACAGTGGGAAATTTGGCCCAAGGAGACAAACACTTGCTTGCTAAATACAAGCACAGGTTGTCCAGTTTTGTAAAACGTCCGATGTGAAAATAATAGAACGCTATTACATATACAAGTCCGAAATGTAGGGGTTTGCCAGTTTGCAATTCTGGGGACGGAGCTCAATTGGTAGAGCATTCGCTTTGCACGCGAAAGGTACGGGGTTCGATACCCCGCGTCTCCAACGATTTTGTCATATTGCACGATTCCAGTAATAATCTCCTTTTGTTTTATCGTAGGATTTGAAATCTTGGCAGTGACTGTGATTTGATACCATATATATAAGCAAGTTATTGAATATGCTTGATAGGAATATTCTCTGTCGGTGCCGAGGTTAACGGAGCAAAGCTTAGTTTTATTAGCGGGCTTAATGAGAGTTCAACAGCTTGCGGATGGCTTCTGAACAATGAAACTGATGCACTGGACTTGCTTGATGTTATCGAACCCAAGCACTCGAATGTATGCATTTGGATAAGCTGCTTTGCATTCGTCAATCTCTCTCAGTACCTGGGCAGCATCTGTGCACCCAAACATCGGTAGCTTCCAGAGTGTCCAGTAACGTCCGTCGTAGTAACCCGGTACCCGCAAGTTTTCACGGGTTACTCTTCCACCCTGATTAAATGTAAACTCGTGTGTGTGTACGCGTGCGTGCGCGTGTGAGAGAGAGGTGTATATGTACATATTATATCAACTTACAGCATCAAACTCAAGGCAGGGAATCCAGCGTTTGTCAAGCATGTAATCAATCTCCTTCGCAACGTTATCCGGTGACAAAGGAGGCAAGTATGAGAGTGTCTCATACCTAGAGTTTGTAAGTGGATTCACTGTCTAGTAAGAAAAACACCATAAGTTGTTTAAACAACACACACACACACACACACACACACACACGCTTACTTGCATGCAGTGAATTCGACTTCCATTTGATACAGCCTTTGATTTTAAGCCTAACAAAGAGGTACCTTGAGGCTTTGAAACAAGCTTTGTGTGATGATCACAGAGATGAATTCCAGTGCATAAGTGAGCAGCAATTATTGCCATGTTGCTGAGAGGCCTCTCAAAGAAACAGGTGTTTATAATTTCTCTCCCTGTTTTTGTTTTTACACTAAATGTAGGAACTCGTTTAGAGAGGAAAATACATTAATTAAATGTTGACAGTGGGGTTCGGAACCCACGCCCCATTTGGACCAGAACCTTAATCTGGCGCCTTAGACCACTCGGCCATGTCAACAGGACAATGAAGAAGAGAATCTACAGCCCTTCCGCTATACTGAACAACAAATATGTATATCTTACACAATGATAGACTTATGTTTAATGGTGATGAGAATAGAAAATGTGGGGTTACGTGTAAGTATCAAGAGACCAATAATAATAATAATGTCAGTGACTGTTTAGAGATGCAACAAATGATACTAAATACTGATCATGTGCATAAAAATGATATATATGAATGTATTATTATTACATTAAGAAGCCATGTGTTGGACCCATTTTGAATGGCAATCGTCGTATTGTCGGACTAGTTGTAAGTCCAGGCCTCGTCTGCATACACACACGCACGCACGCGCGCACACACACACACACACACAAAAGAAATGGTATGATATACGGGTCTATCATGCACCTACGAACGATTGAGATATGCAACCGGTAAACAAAATATCAATATATATTAATGTTATAATTAGTTTTATTCAAACTGAGTGTATTTTTATATTTTTATATTTTATATTTAAAAAAGACGTCTTGTCCCCAGTATTAATATATTGTATCCTCGACTTTTAAATTTTTCTTTGCTGCCGCGTTTAATTATATTAAATATACTTGAACATTATAAATGAAAAAAATGAATATAATCTTTTCATATAAGAAAATCAATCCCATCAATAATAAATATCCAATTAATCTACATATAAGTTAAATTTTAAAAATGAAAAACATATCTTATTATTTGTGATTAGACCATATAATTAATAAAATTTATTAAGTTTTCCAATATCATTAACATTAATAAAACAAAAATATTATGAACTTTAATATTGTCAAATCATTGGCAACAAGCACTCAAACTCTTTAATAAGTTCAAAAAAGATATTTTAACTTATGTTTACCGATAAATTATGAAAAATTGTTATATATATATATATATATATATATATATATATATAATAATTATAAAGAAAACATAAGGTGTTGAATAAATAATTAAATAAATAAAGATAAATGATGATATACTACAACAACAAATAAAAATAAAGATAATTTATTAAAACAATAAATAAATAAATAATAATTTGTTACAGTAATAGATAAGACATTAACATTGACAAGTTTATTTTGAAGAAAATATTTTATTTTAAGATTTTGTCTTAATGTAATAAATATTTATATAAATAATGCTTTCAAGATTATATAAAGAACAAACCCTTCTAAACTTTTAAAGGTAATTTTAAATTCTACATCTCATTTAATATGTTAATTCATTTATATACAAAATCTTAAAAATTATTTAGTAATGAAAATCACGATTCTTTTTTTCTTTTCCCACTCATAAAAAATACATAAAATATTGTATATATCATAAAATAATGAACACATAAAGTTTGATTAATATAATAATTATTAATTTTAATTAATAAATATCCACATAAACTATGTTAACAGTCACATACTTTTAAAATTATTTGACCAATGTAGATTCCATACAAGCAAAATCAATAATAAAATTTCAAGAGTTTAAATTCAAAAGTATTAAGCTTTAAGAATTTAAATAAAATATTTCAAGAAGTTTCAAACATGAATTAACTAATAATAATGATATTTCATTTTAATAACAAGCTTTTAAATATTTAATTTAAAAAGCTATTTATACAATTGATTACAAGAATTTAAATGGACTTTTTACATATTTTCTAAGATTCTACTAAATAATAAAGACTATTATGAGTCAAAGTTAAAGCCTTATGACATAATTAACATTTACATGATCATTTTGAAAAAACACAGTAAAAAATAAATTTACATAATAATTTAACATGATTTAACATTTTTTTTTTTGTAACACAAAATGTTCATGTAGTTTTAAATTGTTTTGAAGGTTTATCCCTGAAAGTGTCTAAAAATCACATAAATATTTAATTTTCCAATATAAAAATTCTCTTCTCAATAGAAGATATACAATTAATATTAACTAGTAATTTAATTTTATATTTCTTAAATAGGATTATTAAAATTATAAATATGATTAAATAAATTAGTAAATTCACATTATAAATTAAGTTTTTATATTTTAGATACAAATTAATATTGGCTAAACTTCTATATTTTCAAAATATAAAACATATAATTTTAATATCTTATATAAGCTAAAGATTAATTAAATTAATAAATGTATAGTATAGAATTATAATCGAAATTTAAATACTTAATATAAATAATATTTATTTTAATATTTTTCAACTAAAATTCCTAATTAAATATTTTAAAATGTGATTTAAATGTATATAAATGTTTTAAAATGTTATTGTATATTTTATATGTTGTGTTATATTCAATTGTGTCAACAATGTTATATAGTGTATATATGTTATTGTATATTTTATATATGCCGTGTTATATTCAATTGTGTCAACAATGTTATATAATGTAATATATGTTATTGTATATTTTATATATGCTGTGTTATATTCAATTGTGTCAACAATGTTATATAGTGTAATATATGTTATTGTATATTTATATATGTGTGTTATATTCAATTATATCAACAATGTTATATAGTGTAATATATGTTATTGTATATTTTATATATGATGTGTTATATTCAATTGTATCAATAATGTTATATAGTGTAGACCATATAAATATATACAATGTATAATATATACATATATATACATTCATTTGTGTGACATGGTAAACACATGGTAATGCCACATATTACATGCATATTACATATTTTTAGAACATTTCATGTTTATATTTACATATTTTTTTAATACAAGTAGTTACAATAAAAACCATAATTATAAATATAAACATGTAAGTATTAAATTATTATTATTTTGTATGATTATTACATTTGTATTAAACTAATTTAACTGTAAGAGATTTAATACCTTAATAAATAAAAGTTAATACCTTAATCAATAGAAATTTATTACTTTAAAATAACTGTTTCATTATAAATTCTTTTTGTTTATAATTTTTTTTAAAAATATTAATTCTCTTTTAACTAAACTAGTTTTATTTAATTGTCATTTGATATTTGTGCATTTATGTTTATAATACATACTTTATTCAAAATACACATAACATTAAATATGTACAAACCATAAGTGTATAAATATTCAATGTTATGTGTATTTTAGGTAGAATAATGATTTTTTTGTAAAAAAACATAATTATAAATATAAATAATAATTATTTTTGTATGTTTATATATTTGTATTAAGTTAGTTTAATTAAATAGATTTAATACTTCTCAAAAATAAATATTTCATTATAATAATTCACAGTTTGCAATATATAAAATTACACGTGTCTTTTTCATAATATATGCATATTTAAATATTCAAGTAAATAAGCTTCAATATTTACTTACTAATTTATATAAACATGTGTATATTTAAAATTAAGTTATTTTTAATATTCATATGATTACATTATTTTAAGTAAAAATTCATGTATGTATAATTATTTAGCCTATAAGCTATGTTTTAACTTACTTTTAAAAATTTATTAAGTAAAAATATTTACACATTTTTTATTGAAAAGAACAATTTGTTTGGTTTAGATTATTTAAAATATAAAGACAAAGAAATAATTAAATTGATAAAGCAGTAATTATTTTTTGATAATTTGTAATTATTCTATTATGAAATATAAATTCATTTTTAGAAAAAGTTTAATATATAACTTGAGAATAATACACAATAAAATTATCCACTACATTATTAATAAAATTTTACAAGATGTATTTTAATATTTATAAATTTAAAGGTGAGTTAAAAGTCCAATTTATGATAATTTTAAATTGTCTTTTAGTATATTTTCATAATGGTTTAGATTAATAATTTCTAAATATATTAGATTAATGTTTAAATTTACATTAATGAAAGTAATTATCATTTTCATCATTAACTTCTTCAAACTATTTTAAATGATATTTAATTTTTAAATTAAACATTGTTAAGAGTTATAAATATTTTTCATTAAGAAATATATAGAAAGATAAAAACCATTTTAAAAATTCAAGAAACTCCAAAAAAGTAAATATTATTTTAAGTTTAAAATGTTAAAATAAGATACCATTATTAATAATTAATTTATGTTTTGAATAACATATTGAATAATAAATAAATAATTAAAAATAAAGATAAATTACTTTAGTAATATTGAGTAAATATTTTGAAGAAATTATTTTATGTTAAAATTTTATTTTAAATTAATGAAAATTACATAAATAAGTTTTATAAATCTTTGAGACCTTTTTAAAGAACAAATAATAAATTTAAATATAACTTCTTCTTCCCACAACATAAATTTTACTTATAATATAAATTAAGACTTCACTAAATACAAAATAGAGTAGTGTAATTTATTAAATTTATATATAAAATGTAAAGCAAAAGTATTTTTTTGTTTCTAACATATAAATAAATTTAAAGTATTGTTAATGATTTCACAATATTGAAGTTTATAATGTTCTTGCTTGCATATTGTTAATGATAATGAAATTCAAATTTTTTATAAATTTTATAAATATCATTATAGTCTAAGCATAAATATTTAAGTATATTTTTTGTTTTTGAAATTTAATTAATGAAGTTTACAATTTGATTATGTGTAAATGAATTGAATATTTATTACTGATAATATAAATTAATCTTTTTTATATAAAAAAAATTATATTCGTTTTATTGATATACATGGTTGAAGTATATTGACAAGAATATGATTAAAATGTATTAATATAAATGAAAAGTTAAAATAGTGTAAAAATGTATGCAAAATAATTTTTTATAATCTCACATGTTATGACATAATGGACTTGGTGTAAATATATTAATGGTATAATATAAAATACATATTGCAAAATGATTTTTTATAATCTTATATGTTATGACATAATGGACTTGGTGTAAATATATTAACGGTATAATATAAAAACATAATTGAAAACATGAAAGATCAATTAATGCACGTTTATATCATTTTAAATAGTTTTTTAAACTTCAGTACCGTGTTAACTTATACTATTTAATTATTTTTAAAAATTATAATTGTATTAAGTTTGATTAAATTTTTTTTTTATTCTTTTTAAATTAAATTTCAAACACTTGAGGTTTACACTTGTTTTATACATAATTTCTTTATAAAATAAAAACTTACGAAACTTAACTAAATACTTAACATTATTTACCATTTATGGCTCGATGTATGAAACACACAAGATTAAATATATATATGACATAACGCAAATTATGTAAAATTATATCATGGTAATTACACAAGTGAAAACATAAACATTATGGCGATTTGTCAAATATAAAGGTAAAGCTGAAAAAATAAAAAACATAAAATTACAGATAAAGCATTTAAACATATTGCTTAGGAGTTTCAGAATATTGCCAATATGGAAAGACTCATAATTGATAATCATCGAGTTATTTGAAAGAAAATTAATAAAGACTTTCTTAAATCATTAATTATTATTAATTATTAAATTGTCAAAATCTTAAGGACCTCTGGTTCACCTTTCTTAATTTTTAAAAGAATTTTTTTTTAATTTTAAAAAGAGTCATTAACTCATTAACATTTTTTCTTAAAAAAAATTTAAACATGACATAACATTAATTTTATGTAAGTTAAAAATTAGGTAAAAGTTTGGTTTTCTCTAAAAATTTAAATTATAAGTTACTTATTTATTCCATGGTTAAGTGTTATCTTTTTCACTACATAAAATACAATCGTAAATCATTTTTATTTAATGTGTTGTGTAAATTTAACTTTGGCTTTAAATTTTGATTCATTGATTAGTTGAGTTAGATGTCATTTCTAATATTCTAGAGGGCAAGCACATTTCACAATTAATTTACAAGTATAATTTATAAGTATAAGTGAAAACTTCAATATAATCACGAACTATTACTTTATCCATTAAAACAAATTTGAGAAAGTAAAATACATGTACCTTCACCTTAAACATTAAACAAACCATGTGAAATTTATTAAAAATAAGTTGCACACTATTTATTATAAGAATTAATTGTAGATATATTTAATGTAAACTCTAATATGTAAGTAGGTAAGATTTGGTTAACATCTTGTTGCCCCTTATAGAGCATAAAACAGTTTTATAATATGGAGTCTCGTGTGGATATTATCTACTGCTCCATAGTGTGGAGTCTCATGTGGATATTATTATCTATTGACATGAGTGTGCTCAATTGCTGCATAATAACTTTGCATTCCATCTATCATTTAGTAACAGGTGTGAGAATGTGTTAACAGCTGGTCCATGAGCATTCCAAAAATTATATTAGGTACGCGCTCGCGCGCGCGCGACACACACACACACATATGTATTACAAGTACGCGGTGTTTCCCCTAAGATAATACAGGTCAAATAAAAATATATATAATATATTCATTGAAGCAGCCAATATGAGCTGTTCTTTCTTTGAACATTGTAGTTTATCTTCGTCTGCCTTTGGGTAAAGCTCTTCCCCTTAAAACACTATGTGTCAAACACTGCTTAAACCATGATTTTATTATTTATAAATAATGAAACTAAAATTATAATTATACACACACACACAACTAATAAATTAATAATATTTTAAGTACATAAAATTTCTTATTTATATATTTAATAGAATTAAAGATTATCAAATCATTTTATAAACTAATTTAAACTTTCATGAAATCATCAGTTTTTAAAACACCCTTACCTTTAATTATTTTAAATAAATCTTTTTATTTATACATACACATATATTCACACATTTAAATTTTCTTAAGCACACATTAAATATAAGTGATCAACTAACCCATATCCAATTACTGTTCACAATGACACTCACTGCGCCACGGGGGCAACCAGTAAGGCTATATCTGTACGCAAAACACACACGCACGCCTATGCACACATACACAAGTTTGATTTGGGAGAGTCTCATCTTCAAGTGGTCCCGTATACGAGCTGGATACGCACGTGTACGCGTATAGAATCTACCGGATGAACACTGGTAGAAAAAGCCAAAGCAACGAGTATCAGTACTATCTCATTGTGGATCAGTGACACCGACCTTATAAGGTCGAAAGGGTGGATACGCCGACATATAAAAAAGGTTAAAAGGGTGAATCTTTGACCTTGAGGTTGTTGAAAGATAACCGTCACTATGATTCTCCACAGCCTATATCTAAACAGTTTTTTAATACATAAGTACACATCCTTATTTAATACTTTTCAGTCCATACAAATTCCATTCCAAATGTACAAAGTCTAAAGTTGCCAATCGCGCGGGCGCCCACGCGCACGCACACACACTATGCAGTTTAACTGCAGTTTTGAACCGAGTACAGAAATGTATGTATGTGTAAAACTTTGACGGAATATTGTGTATTTTACTTATAAATTGCTGTTTTTCAATCGCTCGTGACAAATGCGGGAATTGTTTATTGATTAAGTTCTGAAAATATGTGTTTCATAATGCACGTATAAATTTAATCCTAATTAATTATTTTTATCATTTAATATACATAATTCAGTATATTAAAAATATTTATTAACTAATATTTTTATAGACATTAGTTAACCAGTAGTGTAGTAGAATACTAATGTATGGAGTGCCGTACACGCTGTCGTATGGTCCCACCACGTGTCGGATAGAAAATGGCCACGCCAGCTTGCTTCTATGCCATGTCATCTCGACACGTTGCTTGAACACGAATTGGCGGAAAGCTTTCCCAATTTTGGGCACCGTTGGATCGCAAGATGCCTCTTCCATCCTACCGTTGAATCCTACCGTTGAATACTAGGGTTCACGGAGAAACTCATAAAAAGTGTCTGATCCCGCACTAAGCAATCCATTTGATCCGTTCCTCTCAAGGTCGGTGCACCGCTGCATTTTCTCTTTCCTTTCCCCGTGCGCATAGGAAGAAATCAGAAAGAAATCTACTGAAATCTCTAAGAATTTGTGTTCTTGAGAAGATCAAGCGCAACAAATCTTTGATTCCTGAGGAAAATCGATACATGGAGTCACTGCTTGGTAAATCTCTGATTTCTGAATCGATTGCATTTCTTCCGTTGGGAACAGCAGCGGAGAAATCCGATGCGCATGTGCGGATTGGAAGAGCGAAGGCAGTCAAGGAACCCAATCTTTCATCGCCGTGTTCTTCGTCTGGCTCGAATTCATCAATGCTACCCATTCCGTCATCGAGGTCTCTGTTTCCTGGTCCATTGAAATTCCTATGGTTCTCGTCCAGTAATGAGGTATCTGAGGAGATAGAAGGCGCAGAGAAGCCCCCAGATCATTTAGAACAAGTAGAGAATGAATGCAACAGGAGTGAACCTGTTGAAACAGAGGAGACAGAGGATCCAAGAAAATCATGGACAGACAGTATTTGGAGAGTGAGAACGATGCTGCCCAGGAGAAATCCGGCACTGGAGGAAGACATTTCCAATTCTGGAGATCAGAACAGGCGGGATGGTGAAGAAGTCTCTCTGGAAGATGCGGTAATGTGCAGGGCATGTGAGATGGATGGTACAGAGGAATGCTTTGTGGATTCTTGTGAGGGTTCTATGCTAGAGGTTCCTCATGTTCAGGTGAGTCACAACATGGAGAGTTTCTCAGAGTTTCTGCAGCCCATCCCTCTCACTGTATCCAGAGAAGTCTCCCGTATGGCTCACCTCTGCAATCTGGCATATAAGATTCGAGATATTGAGGTAACAATCCAGAGTTTTTTTAAGATCAATTATGGTCTTGCTTGTCTCTTTACGTGGGAGTGTTTCTTTACGTGTGGTGTACGTGATTTGTTTTCTTATTAAGTAATAACTGATAAACCTTGTTACAGCCTAGTGAATTGTTCAGCCTTCACCAGCTCAGGTTCATAACCTCATCACTGGAGACGAAGGACGAAGCACTAGCAAACTCATCCACAACTGCACCTCCAGCAACGGAAGAAACAGATGCAGGGAAGCAAAGGTTCCCTCTAACACCTTCGTCAGCTTATGGACTTGCATCAGCAGTTGCTTCTTATTTGCATTCCCGTGCAAAGATGCTTCTTCGACTGAAGAGAAACGGAACGAGGCTTTGCAAAAAGATGGTAAGCTATATATATATAGAGAGAGAGAGAGAGCATACGTACCCAGGAACTGTACACAATATGCGACGAATATTTCTATACGTATTAAATGCACATAGTTTAGTCCGAGTAGCTTCAACTACTATTTGCACGATTATAAATACTTATTCTCTGGAGCAGGGCCTACAAGTTCAGAAGATAGTGAAATGCCGGTGGGAGACGCGGGAACGGATTACGAGTCGTCTGAGATGGCTTCTTTTATTGCTCCTCACCAGTAACAGCGGTAGTGGCCGCTAAAGAAGGAACTAAAGATGCAGTTGCCAAGGACTTACAGTCACTTCATAATTGCCCATGTGACTGGTATTGCTGCGATGACAGAAGGAACTCTACTCGGTATTTCGTTATACAGGTTAGTGTCTATTTAAATTTTATTGTATTTAGCCTATCTGTTTATTTTTTATGTTTTTTCAGGGATCTGAATCCTTAGCATCATGGCAAGCGAATCTGTTGTTTGAACCAACACATTTTGAGGTTAGTTTCATTATTAGTTAGTAATTAAGCTTATATGACACCTGTGTGTGTGTGTGCTAAATATGTACATGAAATGTTCAAAATTTAAATTATAGACTAGTTTTTGACTGTGTTTTTACAGGACAGCAGTCTAGGAGTACTGGTACACAGGGGAGTATACGAAGCAGCTAAAGGGCTATACGAGCAGCTACTGCCGTGTGTACTGGAGCATGTGAAGGAGCACGGGGAACAAGCGCAACTATGCTTTACAGGACACTCTTTAGGGGGCAGCCTTGGAACACTGGTCTCGCTGATGCTACAAATCCGTGGTGTGGTACAAGCAGGTGCATTATTACCCGTGATGACGTTTGGATCTCCATGCATTATGTGTGGTGGAGATTACCTGCTGGAGAAGCTCGGCCTGCCCGAGGATCATGTCCGGTCTGTCATGCTTCACAGAGATATTGTTCCCAGGACTTTTGCATGTAACTATCCCGACCATGTTGCAGAGATCCTCAAGCGGTTGAATGGCAGTTTTAGAGACCATCCTTGTCTCAATAATCAGGTATGTGATATTTAATATCATTAGGTAGTTAACCTTGCTATTAATAATCTATTTTATGTTCTACTTAAACTTAGTAGCGGTTGTTGAAGATGTAGACATTTAGCCACCCACAATGTAGACATTTAGCGACCCACACTTCTGCAATGTAGGCTGCATTTTTATTGTTGATACAAACAGTTACTTTTACTTGACCCACTGGTCTTTTCTTATGTCACATTTTCATTGTCTTTTAAGATCCCTTCTCTCTCTCACACACACACGCGCACGCCAGCACGCACACATTAAACCAAGTTGCATTGTTATATTTATTATTTGAATTAACATAACAATAACAATACAAATGTTTTATATTTTCAGAGACTTCTCTATGCGCCAATGGGACAATTCATTATTTTGCAACCAGCCGAGGACGATGCACCACCACATCCATTACTTCCGACCGGTTTAGGCCTTTACCTGATGAGACACCCTCAGAAGTCAACTTTGGCCGGTCAACTCTGGTCAGGGTCGACGTTGACTGGTCAAGCTTGGCCAAAATCTACTTCAGTTAGTCAACAGAAGGTGGAAGTTAGAGCAGCACAACGTGCTTTTTTAAACTCGCCGCATCCATTGGAGATTTTGAGTGATCCTGGTGCATATGGCAATGAAGGTTCCATTTCTAGAGACCATGATCCACGGAGTTATCTAAAGTCAGTTTTAAAGGTATGAGCTAAACTCTTCGAAGCTCTCTCTCTCTCACACACACGCACGGACACACAAATGCATATGCATGTGTGTGTGTGGATGCTTTATGTCTGCAATATCTATAATATTTAACATTGCCAGGTGTATCTATGATATTCATAACTTCCACTGGTTTAACCTCTACAGTTATTATAACCTCTTTATACTTTCTTGACTTTTAAGCCTTTCCATAATGTACTGCATATATGTAAGGTTACGAAGTTGTGGCAAACTTGTATACGTCCATTTGATTCCACACCTTTCTCTCTGTTCCCAATATTTAAATATCTATATATCTATATAAATAGTGTTTATTATACATATCTTTATTATTGCCAGCTATAATTGTTTTATATGTACATTTTTGTATATCTAGTTTATGTATAATATATATGACTCGATAGCTTTTACTTCTTTAAGGGGATTGTATAATACATGCATCCGATCCGTAAACAATATAGATATGTATCTTTGTTATTTGTGCATCTTTGTAGTATCCAGCTATAATCAATTTTATATGGATCTTGTTATCTGTTTGTCTTTTTTTATTTATAATTATATACTTAAATACATGCTTCATGCAAAGCATTTGCAGGACAATCTCTAGCATATCTATCGTGCATGTGTGATAGTGAGGCTAGATATTTTACGTGCGTGTGCTTTCATAGTCATTTAATAGTGTGCTCTCTCTGCACACACACACACACACACAAACACATAGAGACAGGCTAAATGTACATTGAATAAACAGGTGGTGAGGGAGGAAACTAAGAAGCAAAGGAGATTGAAAAGGCAGCAAAGAAGAGGTTCGTGGTGGCCACTGATGAGGGGAGAGTTTACATCCATGTTCGAAAGCACTGAAGTCTTACAGAAGAGGAGGGTAAATACGGATTACGGTAAACTAGCAGGGATAAATCATAGCCAAATAGTTTTAGTATTCTTTCTCTCTGCAAAAGTCATACTCATGCAAGGCTTTGCAGCATTTTTCGCCTGGACATAATCCCAGGTGCTTGTCATACAATATATATATACATATATATGTATACTAAACACAGTACAATTTGATATAGCTGTGTATACCTCATACTGAAGTAGACAGCAGGAGCCTCTGTACATTGTACATAGATTAGAGGAGCCTGATAGAGGAATATAATCATTTGTTAAGGTTTAACGAGTTCTTTATTGTAAGTGGGGCTCAGCTCCAGTAAGTGGATGGAGCCGTCCATTAGATTAAGACGTGAAAAGAACGTCATTGTTGTATGTCTTGTTTTGCTGCTGCTCTAGTGTTGAATTCGATGCAGAACATCGCAACATTTTAAAGCTATATATATATATATATAATATATATAATATATATTATATATATATATATATAAATTATATATTAAAAAGTTTGTAATTGTTAGGTCACTAATGTCTATGTTTGTTTTGTTTTCGTGATGATGTGTAATAAATAATAAGTATATTTTATTTCTAGTTATCACATGAGTAAGGTTCTCTTCATTTTTAAACGAAATATTCTCAATAATTTATATTTAAATTATTATTTAAATGTTAAAACATTATAACGTATTTTATTTGTCTTTTTAACGGGTGTTTATTTAGTCCCTGGCAAAGTCAAAAAATGCCTTGTCATTAATATTAATTATTATTATTAAAGTTGTTAATTGAATTAAAAAATAAATTATTAGTGCATAGATTTTATTTACTCAGTTACTAAAGTATACATATATATCTTACACAGTACATAATGCAATTAAGGTGTACTTATTCAATATTTTTAATTAAAAAATATGTTAAAACTTATTTTCTTATGTAAAATAACTGAATATAGTTGACTAGTGTCTCTTTATATATATATTAGACAATATACTCTATAACGTTTATGTGTACACACACACACACACACACACACACACACACATATATAATTATATACTCATGTACGTATATATGTATGTTTATTTATACATAAGAATTATTTATTTTAATTGTTTATCGTTACTTTCTCTCTTTATATATAGATATTTAAATTTATATACATATGTAAACTAATGTTATACATGTAAATATATTTTTTAATTTAAATATAACATTGTGCATGTTTTCATCAATCTCTTATATATGTCATTATTTACTTAAATAAAAGAACAATATATATATATATATATATATATATATACACACACGCACACATTTATGTGTTATAGATGAGATACCTTATAAAGACCGTAGGTATTATTCACATTAATGCCTTTGTTACGTTCTTCTGCAAACAAATAATTAAATATATCAAATGCCTATATATACATATATATATATATATATATATATATATATATATATATATATATATGAATCTTGTGTTCCATTGTTTATCTGTTTTTCATTAATGTTTTTAAAAGTTTAAAAAAAGAAAAACCTAATTAATTAATCTTGAGATACGTATTATTAATTTATATTAATAAATTTATTTAATTAGATTTGAAAAAGTCACATAAGTATCACATAGGTGTCATGTAGATGCAATATAAATAATAAATAATAAATAATTAATAAGTGGAAAAATAAATTCATAGTAGAATCAATAATTTATGATTGACTAAGGTAGTGAGGCTTAGATAATCTAGAAAAATAAAATAAAATAAAATTTTAAAATAAATCACGTGCTATGCACAATCATTATATATTGCTTCGAGATGATATTTTACAACGAACGAGTTTAATGGTTAAAATATATTATTTAGCAGAGGTCGGTTAGAGAAAGAGATTCTAAAGTTAAAAATATCTGACCCATATGCTTATTAATGAGCACTTCCTATCTGTCGTATATCTCCGTAATTACCTGTAAGCCAATTCTTACACTACAGCAGCAACAAACCAGAAACCATTTATACTAGAGAAATATCATATATTCGCTACGTATTCGGACAATGTCAGTGTATATGACCTGGAGTGAAAGCACCGCACTATGTAATTTAGCATTAATTGTGTTTAAGTGTAACAAATTTATATTCACTTGATATACATGCATTGAAACTTATGACTAGGGAATTAATTATAGTTCTTTAAGTAATAATAGTCGCTTAAGTAAATTAAACATCACTTCGGAAGAACACGAACTAATAAGTTTCACTTATTAATATCTTTACTGAATACAAAGGTTATAGCGAGGTTCCTCGTCTGGTTCCTATTGTCTGGGTCCTCACGCCAAAAAAATCAGCAGGAATTTTGTTATTAAATTAAGAGAATACATAGCATATTCTGTTGGTGCTCCGACAGCGTAAATTACAGAATCAGATCGGACGACAGACTTATCTGACAAGTGAACATGTGAATGTTTGCGTGACGGCTAGGTACGATGGTCGGAACGCCAGCTGTCGATCATAATAAGTGTAAGCAATATTGATATAGTCAGGTCTCCAGCCTTGATGATACATATACTCTGTGATAGAGATATATTAAAATACTTTAAGTATTATACAAATCTTTCGACGTGATTTTTAACTGTACATCCCATCCCACTTACTGGGATGTTATGTAACATGTAACATAAATATTCGTTACATAGTAATGTCTCTAGTGGGGACACGAGAGACTAGAAACAGAAGTAATACGAGACTCAGAACAGAAATATTACAGATAACAGATGATAACAGGATGTAAAACTGAAAATATTCACCAAGTGGGAATTACGTAAGAGACTCAGAACAGGTGTTATATACACAGATCTTACAGCACAGTATCCGTAGACAATAAAGATCTTATGCCCTGGTATAATAATAATAATAATAATACCCCGTAGAAGTAAACGTTGTAATTACTAACTGAACAACCACACAAATTATGTTTACAAACGTTTGAGAAGGTAGTAAGGAGTCTCCACTCACAAACCAAAAACTATACAAAACCACTGCCTTCTTCTTTTTTCCATTCATCATTAGTTCTTCAGCTTCAAGAGAAAGTAAAACTTAGACAAAAGAAAAGCAACGGAATAATAAAAACTAACCTCGGATGTCTAGCAGTTTTCAACCCATGGTTAGCTGTTGAACGCCATTCTGCAGTGCAAGTCGCTCCGACACATCTGCCAGTGATTTGAGGTTGCACTTGATCACCGTCTCCACAAAGAAACATGTGTCCTCCTTTGTATTGCCCTCCGCCTTGTCCACTACGTATGACTCAATTGCTAATGTCCCGGGCCTGCCGTTAATCATCTCCGGGTGTAGTGTTATTATCGACCAGTAATTCTGTTTAAGAAAACAACCATTATTTTGGTATGTTATAAAGTTACATGTACGTCTAGTATGCTATCTTATTCTTTAAGGCCCCACAGTAGTTAATACACAAATAAGCAGAGAGAGATGCTGCAGCAGTATATCTCATGAGAGAGAAAGAAAGCTAGGATTAAAAAAAAAAGAATATCTTAAAGTATACGATATATCATTAACTGTAAACGGACAAAAGATGACCAACTACCGCAGATAAGCAAAATCATATGTCAGTTCGGAGGGGCACACACAATAGGAGCTCGCAATACATGACAAAAACATAAGAAGGGAAACTTCTATCAAATTCTCAGGCACACATACATACACGCACACACTACATACAACGGCATTTACGGCAAGGAAGGGGGGAAGAATCGGTAACCACCGGGAAAAAAACAAATCCCATGTCAGTTCAGACGGCATTCTATATAATGTAGAAAGCATATGATTCTTGCAAACTAAAAATACATGAAAAAACAAACAATAAAGGAAAAAATAAACAAAAATAACCGAGTTAAAAAAATGATATAGCTAAGCGCATACAAAATCACAACATACACAGGAATGAAGACTTCTAGGAGCTCGAGTAACGGGAAGCTTCTATACTACTTTTAAGAAGTAAAAAAATTCAAAACTTGAAAAATGAAGTTCAAATTTTTGAAATACCTTGAGACGATGATCACCGCCAAGAATTTTGTAGCTAAAGATGTGTTCTTCCTCGTCAAGGATCTCTAGCCTCTCCATGCTACTCGTTGCAGGAAGGCCTGTACCACGTTCACATTACGGATGGCTCCCCACTTTGCCGTCCCGTTCACTGTGCAGCTCTGTACAAATCTCTTGTATCCTTGTGGTTGATCAAATCTTCTCACTAGCGACCATACCTGTGCAAAAATTCGTATAAAGACTTTCAAGTTTAGGAAAACCGCTACAATGTACACAGGATGTCACATATTAACACAGAAAAATGCATCGGAAGAGTAAATTATCCAAATAACTGGTCGAAAACACTAGGAAAATGCGATAAGGAAGATTATCAAGAAAAAGATGCAGAAAATGCCTTCAAGTGTAGATTTTGTGCCGAAACTGCATATTATGAAGAAAAAATGGAGAGATATGTGACAAGGAAGAAAAAATGCCTTAAAATGTAGATTTTTGTGCCGCAACTACATACTATGAAGAGATTATATGCGCAAGGTCGCAAATTTCATGCGGAAAATACCCATATTATGAACACAAAATGAAGATTATATGCGAAAAATCAGGGATTGAAGGAGAGTACCAGCTGAACAGGAGCATTGATCCGCTTGACAAGAATCGAACCACACTGATGAGGCAGCATCTCGTGCCTGTGATAGCGCCATATGTGCTGTTCCTCCCGGGAAGAAAACTCTGCACCGCCATCCATCACCATAGCTATCTACAGATTTAGATACCCTAACAATAGGGAAGATATGCTTAAAGAGAGAAAATTGCGGCTCAATGATTTAGTCCACTCCGTACAAGTTGAGCCGGTGTGTCCAAGGTAATGGGCCAGATTGCCGTACATCGAATATGCCGCTTTTAATGGCTTTTCAGAGCCTTCAATAGTTCTCACATGCTTCGAACTTTATAGATAAATTGGATTAGCACTGATCCGGTTAGTGGTAAATTATGGTGTATTATCTTAATAATTAATTAATATCCATCTTCTCTGCTTACGCTAAAGAAAAATAAATCTATAAACATAATATACACACGCACGGAGTCTTCCTAACACCCACGCACGGACCGACATATACACACCTCTGTGTGTATATATGACAAGTTATACGTGACTGCTCCGCGGTCCACGAGATAAGCGAAATAACGGACCAGCCAAAGGATTGCTAGGGTCCATAGAAATCTGGAAACTATGTCATCAATGCATACACGCCAGAAGAAAAATTTGAGAGAAGAATAAAAGACACCGCCTTCTATGTAGCTAATAGAAAATTAAATTCATAATTAAACATTTTTTCAACACAGAACACGACAGCAGGAATTCAAGCGGTCGAAATTCATTTGTATCTAGTATCTACATATCTATATATAAAGATGTGTGTGTGTGTGTGATGGACATATAAGGAATGTATACGTGATACATAAAGTAAGCGGTATTACAACATTAGAGAAATAACCTCATTTATTTAATGTGTAGTTAGTTTTAGACTCTGGAGTTTGCAAACCTCTTCTCAAAAAGCCTGCGAAGTAGATAGACTTGAGACAAGCTTGCAATGATAAGGGCAAACGACTCCCATAAGGCTTTGTAGATAACCCTCTTGCCCATTGTTTTGTTCACTGTCAAACATAAGCAAGTAAGTATGCAGCGATGGTGCTAATATAAGATATATATGACGATGGTGCTAATATAAGATATATATGACATTCTTCCCCGTACAGAAAGATATATATGACATTCTTCCCTGTACAGAAAGATATATATGACATTCTTCCCGTACAGAAAGATATATATGCATTCTTCCCCGTACAGAAAGATATATATGACATAAAGCAAATGAGAAAAGGACTGGAAAAGAATAAACATAAAGTTGTGGGTGTGTGTGAGAAAAATCCACAAATTCTGTGTCACATAGCCTGATATAATGGTAGCTTTAGGACAGGAACTTACATAAAAATTGACGTTCAGTATGTGCTTGTAGCCAGTGCTGTTCAAATGAGACACTGTACAGTGCCTCCTCCAACCTAGATATCTGCCCCATTAATGGATCAATATGATCTACGAAAAGAGACCTCAGTATTAGCTATATGCATACACACATATAGGTGTATCTGTGTGTGATGCGTGTATATAGATAAAGTGGGCTTACCATCCTTGGCATGTTCCTCGTGACCTGGGATGTGACCAACATGGACATCAAAAGCTATAGTTTCATGAACAGGAGAAAGATTGGAGAAGCAAAACTTGTACAGGCCCCTCTTCGGTGCAACAAACTCGAATTTCTCCTCCGCTTTGCTGCGTACGTCGTGGATTTGATAACCGTCTGGTGACTCAACCTAAGTAAAGAAAACAAAATATTTAAATTAATATTGAGACATGAAACATGAACTACATAAAATTCAGAAAACGCGTGGAAGTCACTATTAATGGTCAAAGGGAATATAAAGTGTATCTCTCTCACACACACATATGTCGAATCATTACAATATCAAACATACTAAAACATATGCCCTCAAATTTACAAAAGGAACAGAACACACACGCATCGTTATGATACATACCACTAGATCAACTCCAGCTTGATCGAACGTCCAGGCGCTATCGGATTTGACAACAACAAAGGAGACATGAACAATATCTCCATCATAGGGCACGAAATGAGAAAAACATTCCTTCCTATCAATCACAAACCGTAGCGCCTGCGATCCGCCGGCCATCACCAGCAGCAAGAACACCATAGCCTGAACAAGCGCCATAGATCTACCTTCCAAAAAAACTTCAACCCTAAAGAAAAGGATTTCATTTTGAAGAAAACAGAGAAACCCTAAAGCAGAAAATTTGATAACAGAGAAACCCTAGGTTCTTCTTCATTTCGTCTTCTTGTCGGTCCATGGTTCGATTGTGTCCGAATCCTCGGCAGTTGCGAAGCTCAGATCAGGAAAATCGGTTTTCTCGGGCAAAACAGCTGATTTGCCATGTATTTTGAAGTAATTACGAAGCCATTCCTGCCGTTTTCGCTCGTGATTCTGCACACTAACAATGATATCCAGCATTGTCCCTGTTGTGCCATAGAACACAAGCGGACCATACGACTTGCGTTTAATTCCCACAGGAATTGCGACTAGCGCACCGATTACAGTGAAAATCCACGAACTAAGAAGGAAAACATTGATTTTTCATAGACTTTCAAAGCAGGAAATGTGCCTACCTGGTGAATGGAACTTCCTTATCCAGATTGATGTCGTCCGGGAGCTCATTGAGCATTCTCTCGAGCTCCTCCTGTCGCAGCCGGCTGCCCTCCGTTCCCAAAGCGCCCCCCATTGATGACCTAAAGCAGGGTTTAGGGTTCTACTCCTGATTATACATTTTTACTTTTATGTATTGCATTGTAAATAACTGAGGAGAACTATATTATTTATACACATTTATATTCTTTTGTACACATAAAATATAGTTAGTCGATACATGTTTATATTTTTGTCTATATTGCCTTTAATATATCAAACATTTTAATCCTTGTTAAGTTAGTTTATATAATTGTATTGATTATATCATTTATGAATGTGCAATATTAAGTTGCATTTAAAAAAAACTGTGAATGTTTAATGGTACATATATATTATGGAAAAATTACATTTATTAGCCTTAAAATTTATTGTATTTATATATATATCCCTAGGAATTTATATTTACATAAATACCTTTTAAATTTCAATTTAAAACTTCATAAATTTTAAAATTAAAAATTAAAAAATATTTTAAAAAATTAATAAAACTTTATAATTAATTTATATTTTATTATACTTAAAAATACAACCTATTGAACATATATATCACATAATATAATTATTTTTTAAAATATTTCATTTTTACTATGACAATCTTTGACATTTAACACTTAATTATTTCATTTGTAATATATTATGAATTAAAAATATATTTTTAGTTAATATTTAAAAATATTTCATTTTTACTATGATAAATTTTTTAATTATTTATTTATAATTATTTAAATTAAAAATATATTTTAATTAATATTATTATTTAAAAATCAAAATATTAAGATTGAAGTTTTGAAAGGGTATATATATTAAATTTACAATTTTGAGAAGGGCACATATGTAAATATAAAACTTGCAAAGGTATATATATGTATACCCGATAAATTTCGAAGGTATAAATGTAATTTTCCTTATATATGTTTTCTACTTTCATATTTAATAAACATATATACTCGGAAATCTCAAAGATTTAATAAATACATTGAACTGCAATATTTATTGTTGTCTCTTTATGTATCAATAATATGAGCTTTGATCAAGAATGTATACTCTTTGATGGAGAACAATATAATATAATGCTTTCATTTTGGATCCCTCGGTTTAAACACGCTCATTCCAAAGAACATGAAGAGCCACATGAATGCTGCTGTGATAATTTTTGCTTTCACTGCTAGCTTTCCTGTTTTTTTAATAAGATAAGACAACTTAATCTTAATCAAAATTTAAAATATGGTATATATTTATATTTTTTTTGAAATGTGATAGCTTATAATCAAATCTATGCATATGCTTACCCAATTTGGAAGAAGCAGTAGGAGCTTCACTACTTTTGTCATCTCTGGCTGCAATTGCTGTTCTTGAGGTCCTCCGTCTATACATTACAACATAACATATTCTTCTTAAGGCTGCATTATCACTCCTATTAAACAGTCGAGATGAAACCAAGCTGCTTGTATGCATATGCATCTGCAGCAACAGCATGTTGAAATTTCATGGGTAAAGGCAAACAGAGGAAAAATCTAGGGCTGCTATATAAAAATCTAGCTGTGTATGTCTCCACATGGCAGTCCACTTGTATATCTGTGTATATTATATATTTATAACAACACAAACAAAGTTATTTATAACACGCACACAAACAAATGCGTGTGTGTATGCTTTTATTTTAAGCGTTGTACAAGCTAGAGATTTGAGCAGAAGACTCATCATACATATGCATCAATGCTCATGTCCTGCTTCATCATTCACAACGTTACCTCTCGAGGGAGAAGTTAAAGTCAGATCGTACGGTCCCAGCTTCACCAGCATATTTTGAGGATATTCCCTCATCCACGACCGAGATGCACGTTTTGCACGGAAATCGAAATCGCACCCGTCTGGAACAGAAGACATATCCTGCTCGAGTGCATCGCCGAGGTTAATGCTAACCGCGTGTTTATAGCAGGTTTTGCCCCCGTTATTCATGCACTCCAATGCAGCTGCACCTATGGGTGCTTACAAAGCAGTGTCCCAGTCTGCTTCCCATGTCGGAAGCTCTCCATTCGCTGCTCGAGGGGACAACCTATTCTGGCTCTTCTGATAACTACATGTTTGTTACAAGTTTGTGTTCGGAGGAAACCTATTCTGGCTCTTCTGATAACTACATGTTTGTTACAAGTTTGTGTTCGGAGGAAACCTACATTGCGCCCATATTCCATACCTCTTAGGTACAATGGACGGTGTTGTTCTTGTTGTGCCTGCAATACTACTCTCTACTAATATAGTATCTTATGTAAATGCCGAAAATATATATTTATAAATAAACTATTACAAAGGAAGAACACCGAAAATAAATATTTAAAAATAAACTAACGCAAGATTGATCTGATGGGAATGCTGCTCTTCCTGCGGTGAAGTTTGACACCCTCAATCTTGACATCCTCAAGTTTGATTAGAGTCACCATTTCATCGAGCTGTGTAGGAGAAACTCTTCCTCTAGAAGGACGCGCATCCGCATTAAGTTCACTAGAAGTGGAGCGTTTGGGAATTCTTTTGGCTCTAGATTTCCCTTTTGGGAGCCTAACACCTAGTGGTTTACCCGGGCCAACCGGTTTAGCTGTCCACCTTGTTTGCAAACTGTTGGAAACTCAATGAGTTCATCGTAGTCTATCTCTTTTGATAACGATAACGTGAGCTCTGGATAGGCAGGCAAAGACATGAGCTTGCACTCGATAGAGCAGAAAATACCAGCGCTCTCGTGTAAGTATCTCTCACAACCCTCGCAATGATATCTTGCTTTCTGGCGCTCTTTCTGGGGACGAGACCGCAGGAAGTAGACGACCACATCGTTAATCTTGTAATGTTGTATCTCACTTGTATCGATGATCCTTTGTGCGTCTTCTACACCGATGCTCGGGGCGTTTGAAGTTGTCCTGATTTGGAGGATAGGGTGTCTGATACTCAGTGCTGCTTGATACAGGGCGTGCAGAATACGTCCCCACACTGGATGCAGAAGAACTTCCTGGAGCTCAGCCCAGTCCCTATCCTTGCGTGAGTTTCACATGTGTCAAAGTAGCTGGGGCAAGTCAATAACGTGTTGAGCCACTCTGGTCCTTCGCGAGATCTCGCCATCGCGTAAGTCACTGAAAAGAAATACAAGAAATATATTTGTTATTTTAGGTTTACTGCGTCCATATTTAGACTGGTATATTCCCGGTGCATAGTTGGAACTTTAGCATATTCCATTCGATTCAGTTAAAAAATGACAGATCGGCTAATTAATTAGCAATGTGCTGTTTACACTATATCCACTTGTTTTTATATCTACGCACGCGCATGTGAACAGTGGATGCATGTGTGTGTTTCTAAGAGTTATATATATGAATGGAATTCTTTCATTGTGTTATAGAATATCCACGCACACGCACAAGTTAGTTTAGTTTAGGGTTCGTTGAGGCTTAGGGTTCTTATCTGGTATGGCCTGTCTTGTGCTGCATTTGGGAGTTGGAGCTCCTCAATATGCACCAGCAATTGTGCATAAACAGATGATGAATCGAATCCATGGATACAAAGGTACATTTCATACTAGACTTGTGACGAGAGCGACCACGGATGGAAATGCGGAGATTTTAGAGACAGAGGCATGGCAATGGAGGAGAACAGCTAAAGAACTGGTAATGTTCTTCATAAAACATAATTAAGATTTAGAAAAACTGCATGTTTTTTTTAATAAAAAATTTGACTATAATGGGGATTCCAGTAACTTAGGCAGCGTATGGGTTGCTAATTGCTGCGGTTCCTGTTGTTCCTCTGCTTCCCCGTTTTGAGTACTCTGCAGCGGTTTATTTTGCTTCGCTCTCTTTGTGGACAATCTATGTTGGAAGCCACCGAAGGTAAATGCTTTACTTTGTATATATACACTATTATATCATCATAAGTGTGCGTTCATGTTTGTATATATACATATCTGTCTGTTAAGAATGTCTAGAGATAAGAAATTGATGGTTTTCAATGTACTTGCAAGTTTGTTTTTTAATGAAAAACTCATGTTTGTTTTAAATCTTTTCGTTTGATATAGTTTATCAGCGCCACAGACACAACAGGTTTCTTTCAAACAAGGACTTGCAGCACCGGTCTTGTGCTCGATTACACTCTTCAGCTTCTACTGTCTCTTGCGGTTTTTTCCTGATCTGGACTTACGCACTTTTGTATCCATCTATCTCAGCTGTGCTGGAGCTTTTGCTGTGGCGAACAATCTCAGGAATCCCCTCAACTCGCTGTTTCCAAGCACGGATTCCGTTCCTTTCCGCATTGGTAAGGGGTAATCTCAATTATTAATTTATGATATGTATATGTATATATATTACACCATTTACGTCATCAGATGTACCATCCTGGCTGGTCACAGACAAAGGAAATCCCGTACGCCTTACCATCACTATAGCTGACATAGTAGCACTACTTGGTATACTCTCTCTCTCTCTCTGTGTGTGTGTGTGTGTGTGTGTGTGTGATTTGTTCTTTGTTTTTTCAGCTGGCGTGGGATTTTCTTATGCAAGCAGGCAAGCGGGAGCACCGTTCACCTTAAAACTTCATAGCAGCTTGTATAGTGACTGAGCTTTTGCAGCTGCTCTCTATTGGAAGGTTTGTTCATATTTTTACTAATATCGTTATTTCTACGTTATTACTTTGATAATCTAGTAATAATTTACTGAGTTTATGTTTGATTTCCTTTGAAAAGCTTTACCACAGCAGCTGCAATGCTCTGTGGGCTCCTGTTATATGATGTTTCTGGGTATTTGGATCTTCTCAAATCTTTGGGGATAATGTAATGGTTACGGTAAGCATTCAATTATCAATACCACACATGATTAACCTGTGTGTGTATGCACTCATAAACTATGCAGGTCGCAACTTCGTCTGCCTTTGAGGGACCAGTGAAGCTTGTGTTTCCAAGTTGGAAGGTAATGCGTATTATAAAAATATAACCATGTATGTAATATACATTCGTCTTGTAGGTAGAACCTGGACACACGGACTCAATTTTGGGTTTAGGGGATATTGCTGTACCTGGCTTGCTTATAGCGCTTATGCTCCGTTTTGACCGCTCGAGATGTAACGAGAAGAAAGGCCTGCCTGAAAAGACATACTTTGCTAACGGTATCATCTCTTACATAGCTGGCCTCGCTCTAACTGTTGGTAAGTTTTTCTTTATTTATGTGCTCTCTCTCTCTCTTCTCACACGCACGCACAGAAGTGGTAGTTGCGTGTGTATAGTTTAATTAAGTATTTGTTTTACAGTGGCCAATTCGGTTTCAGGAGCTGCACAGCCTGCACTGTTATATCTAGTCCCTTCTCCTATGCAGTGCAGTACTGACAGCTGTCTCAAGATCTGAAACTCCTTTGCTATTGAACTACAGAGATGATGATGTCACTTCGAGTTGAATGGAACAAAGTCATAATAGTTACTTATTATTATACTTAAGTTAACTTATATTAATTTTCAGTAATAAATCATTATAGTATTAAGCAAGTGGAACACCTCATATTTGACAAAAGTGGACCTTCCATTTTGACTAGCCAATAAATTCAGCAGTTTAAACTTGAGTGACTGATTAGCTCATGATGTAAGTACTAAGTAGTTTCATCACCCACATAGTTTAAGTCAATGAAGCATCTAACTTGTGAATTCTCTAGATACTATATATTAGAATTAAGCACATTTGACTTGCAGCATATAATTTATAAAAATATATAATTAATAATTGGTTTTAAGTGATTTAACCTTGTGAACACTTTTTTGAAGAGTTCAATGCTTTCTTTAATCAAGTGCACGAATCTATATCCACGGCCTGATGATGCAAATATTAAGTACACGCATTTTCCATCTCTAGAAAAAAGTAATTATTAAAATTACTTATTTATTTCTCTCTTTATCTATTTAATTATTTAATTCTTTGCTTTCTAAGCGTGCGTGTGTATCTTAGTGATTGGAATGTGGGAGATATGGAAGTCACGTGAAACGATGAAGGTAATATATATTCTCATTTCGTAGCTCCGTAAGCTTATATATATTCTCAAAGCTTTTCTCGAGGCAGATATCATTAACCCTTATCACTGTACATATATACTGCATGTGTAGTAAAACTCCTTTTTTTAGTAAAGTACTCTGGATGTGTGTGTGTGTGTGCGTGTACGTATCGAATGATATCCCTTTTTAGTGAAGCACATTTATACAGGTTATGTGTGTGTTACAACTATATCTGTGGGGTGTGTATAGAGTAGTACCTCTACATATATACATCTCTCTCAGTTATGCAGGCTAGCAGCTCTACATACAGGCGTGCATGCATGTGTAAATAACCAGACGTGGATGTGGGGTGTATATACATCTCATGCAGACTGACATCTGCGTGCGTGTGTTCGTCGGTTGGTTACTCTCCCTGCTCTGTAAACGCATGTGGAAATGATTAAGTAAAATGGAGGGTGATATCATTAACTAACTGTTTGAGATAGAGGGGAGGCGAAGTAGAGAGAGAGAGAATGAAGGCCCACAGAGCACTCCTGGTGAGGTTTGGATTTATAATTTAATAATATGCATTAATGCGATGTTTGTCAATCATGGCATCGTCACACGCCTTACTCCACTATGAACAACTAAATAACTCCAAACAACAAGGGGCCTGCATGGGTGTGCCAATGACTAGAGTTGTTGCTGGCAATCATGTTTTTAACATGGATAAGTACAAAGCTTTACATAAATCTCATTCTTATTTTGTTCTTCACATAGACATATTTTATGTATTACTCCTCCACAAGCATGAAAAAAAGGAAGTTTTCTCCACTGTGCTATCGGTATTATACTGTGGGCAGATCCACGACAACAATATATGTATCACGTATAGTTATTATTATGAGAATAGCCAGAATGTAAAGCAGTTAAGTTGGCAAATTGGAGCACATGCATGTCCTTGTTCATGTCGGTTTAGAGCTTTTATATGATATTCCCATATCCGGTAATGCTGCACAGCACCATTATATCCTGTGATTGCTATCCGCTCGGATTGATATTAAAGTCGCACACATTATTTTTTACAAGTCCGTAGTATGGAGTACCAATTATCGTTGTATCACATTAAACTAAGACATAAATAGAGTTCACGTCTTGACCAATTCTATTAGTTTAAACATTCCTGTGCTACAGCTGTATAACAAATAATGAAGACATGAGCATAGGGACAAGAGTTCACTGTCAGATGAACATTTTATAGCTTGGAGTTCTATTTATTTATTGATTTATTCTAAAAACAACTCTCTTAAACCTCTGTAACCATATCTTAGTAAGAGTTATTTGTTTCTCAGAGGAAGTATTCCGCCGATTGGAGACTATGTAAACCATAAACTGCTGCTCTTAATGTGGAGGATTCCTTGGAATATGTCCCGAGGGAACGTAGTCATTATCCACGGATCGCTCGTGAGGTGGAGGGAGCTTGTGTGTTCCCGGCTTAGGGTAGTCGTCGAGATCAATGGGTTGCTCACGACGCTGATGAGGTGGAGGAAGCTTGTGTATTCCTTGGTTCCTAGTGTAGTCATCGACATCGACATGTTGCTCACGAGCATGAGGATCGTGAGGTGGGCGCTTGTGTGTTGTTCCTTCTCCTCTGTAATCGTTCAGATCAGTGAGATGTCGGTCGTAGTCGTGAGGTGGACGCATTTTGTGTGTGTCCGCTCCCGCGTAATCGATGAAGTCCACAAGCTTCCGGTGCGCCTTGTTAACCTGTACATATCTTATAGAAACCACGACAGAGAGTAAGCCATACTCACCATCCGTTTGTGCGTGGTGTGCAGCAGCGTTGCTCCCATCGATGGTAAATCTTGATTGCCTGAAACCAAACACAAGTTGAATGCAGTCACAGAAGGATGGCAGTAATGCAGATTGAGCATACCTAGAGCAGCAGCTTCGGTAAGCTTTGCGATCGAGAGCATTATTACAGTGGAAAGCAGGGGGAGAAAAGAAACGATATATTCATACTTGTCAAATCTTTTCTCAATGAATTACAGATATATTACAGACAGGGAATGACTGGCTTTTTATACTCCATCCCAAACCCTCACTGCTTATTTACTTTCCGTCAAGTGACGTATGCCAGCAACTGTTTTACACAAGTTGGCTTTGGAGAGCCCAGAGAGCTGCATGGGTTTATGAGATTCTAGTATCTTTCATCTCCCAGAATCTGCCTACTAAAGTTTATTCATTGAACCTGCAACTATAGGTAACCATCAAACTAGCTATTACACTTTAATTCTATTTTTTTTAATATATAAAAGTAAATGGTATTCGTATTCATATAAGTTTCAAAGCTGCACGTGATTAAGAAGTGAAACTGTTTATCTACTAGTTTACTATCTGTTTAAGTGTAATATATACAGATGCTTTTGGGCCAAGGAAATAGTCATGATCATGGGTGAAGCACAACGAGCGGACATAGATGTGAGCACGTGAAGCCTGACCAGAGATATACCTCGTGCGTACAAGTTCTGCTACAGGTCTAACCTCTGCGCGTCCTACGTTTCGTTTTCGGCACGGAAATTTAACCGCCCTTATATGATAATATATATTAATGATTTTCATAATCACAATTAACACTAGAATATAGCCCATCAACCTCTCACCTGATTCACTCATATAGCCCATATCACGCCTCGCATGGGTCGGCCACCTCAGAAGAAGAACAGCAAGAGAATGCG
The DNA here is from genome assembly GCA_003024785.1 of Selaginella tamariscina. NCBI lineage: Eukaryota > Viridiplantae > Streptophyta > Lycopodiopsida > Selaginellales > Selaginellaceae > Selaginella > Selaginella tamariscina. The sequence continues at coordinate 123,385 of PUQB01000337.1, read as the reverse complement.
AGGCGTCTGGCTTTGTTTAGCATTGTCTGATTACGATGTTTAAGGAAATGCTAGGGCCGTACGTGTGCTTTTGTGTTTGTCCTGGTACGGGACTTAGGTTGTTTTCTTGTGAAGATTCCATAGGAATGATTGCTGCTTAGACGGCACTCTGCGACATATGTAACAAATGGCGGCGGCTTTAAGACACCTTCTTTTTCATGATTAGTTGCTGGCCAGTCGATGTTTATCATGAACATCATGTTGTTTAATAAACATGCTAAAAAGTAATACCTACTTACAGTAAACTAGTGCATTAAGTCACCATACATGTCTTTAAGACAGCTACAAAGCATGTTAGTGTATAGTTCCAACTCTAGAGTATAGGCTGCATTATATTATACATCCTTTGTTTTAGATATATCCGTAGTGAATATATTTACATAGTTATATTGAGGTATGCAAAATTTACAACATGTCTGTGATTGGGCTGTGCGAATTGTACTCATTGTAAACTTAAATATAAGAATCGATCATCCATTTATTTAGTATACTTGCCCATTTTAATGAAAATGTATTGCTGATGAAATCTCTCGCTTTACATGACGGATCGTTTTTGAGTTTACAGCTCGAGTTAGTCAATGCTAGTCAACGAGTTAAGCTAAGTTCACTGCCAATCGTAAACCGTCTCATTCAGCGCTGGCTAACAAGACAGTCAACGATCATCAACGTGGTCAAGGCATGATTTTGCCCAATGACTTTTGGTACGGTTACTTCTAAAGGTTCGTCACGAACGTGTGGCAAAATACAATTAAGACACGTGGCTGACCACAACCCTACCTTGAGCACATTGTCCACATTCCTTTGCTTCTTCCAAGTGTTTAGTATGGGACAAGATTTGTCTTTAGGACAATAGTGATTGGGATTGAATGGTGTGCCAATGAGTTCCACCATGCTTTTCTTTGGCAGTAGAAACATATCTTCCATGGAGTTCCCAAACATGACAAACATCTTGTATCTTAGAGAATTGGAGGCATGGTTGACCCAAGCTCGCTACAGTAGACCAAAGGGTATCTTATTAACAATTGTAAAGAATACATACAAGGCTAGAAATTCTTCCTTACAACTAATCTACACTATATTTAGTGCCTTTGATCTAATCTTAATATCCAATGTGGCATCCGAGTTAATTCTTATGTGGTCCTATTAGGTTCTCATAACCAAAGGTATAACTTAACATTCTTTTGCAATCTTTGTCTCATCAATCAAGTGTCAGTTGACAAAACATAAACCATTTGAAATGTTACATAACAATAACCCATTAACATGCTCTCGATGCTTTACTAAACCCAAAACTTTTCATGGGATGTTTATAATCGTAGAATTAGTTAGATAATATTCTATACAAATAATCTCTTTTCTCACTTTAAATTTGGAATTAAAATATCCTTGGTCAAAAAGATGGCATTATGATTATCAAAGTAAGGCATAGTAGGACCATGTATATTGTTAAAAACACTTCAATAATTAACATAACCATACCAAATCCTAGCTTGCAATGTAATACCATATTTACTTAAATGATAAACATTATAATATATATGTTGCTTATTGTCATACCATGAAATAATAGTAATGTTAATTGGGGAGGTTGCATTAACATGTTTCACTTTATGAGTGGTGGTTGTTTGTTCTTTAATAACTCTTTAAAATCATTACTTATTTAGGAAAAAAATTATGATAATACAATATACCACAATCTTGTGTTCCTTTGAGATATCATAAAACTTATTTAACTACATTTCAATACTTTGGTCATAAATTGTCCCAAGGAGTTATATGCATAATTGATGTCTTGCCTAGTAGTAAGAGATAAATACATGAGAGCCCCAACATAACTCACATATGGAAACTTCTTCATTGTCATGGTGTTAGCATCATCTTAGAAACATAAGGCCTTGGTCATATTGGAGTGTCAAGAATTGACAACTAGTGGAGAAGGAAGAGCCTTTGCATCTAACATATTATATTTCTTAAAAAAAATTATAAATATATTTAAACTGAGTCGCAACCAACCACCTTATATGTCATGTTGAACTTGAAATTAAGACAAGAACTAATATTTCTCAAAGTCAACCAACTTAGAACTTTAAATATTAATTCTTCCACATAAATAAGAAACTCAAAATTGTTGGGAGACTAAGATAATATCATTAACATAAAGAGCAATTAGGACAAAAGCTTTTGAACGTTGAGCAACGTACAAGTTGGAGTTAGTAGCACTAAATGAAATACAATTAAAATAAAAAATGTGTCAATCTTCTTGTGCCATGTTAAGAAGCTATATAGCACCTTGCAAAGCTTGTAAACTTTGTGTTGTTAATCATGCACTTCAAAACCCACATATTGCTCCATATATATTTTCCCAAACATATCACTTTTAAGAAAAGCAATCTTCACATTTATTTGATGAATGAGTAGGTTATGATGGATAACATAATATGCAAGGAGAGCAAGGACAATAGTGAGAGAGAGAGTCATATCATAGTGCCACCAGCAACTTGAGAGAAACCTTTTGCCACAAGATAAGCCTTGTGCAAATCCATAAAGTTCTCACATTTGTTAATTAATTTTGCATTCATTGCCATCTTTTAGTGTTCACATTTTAGAAAATGGACAACAATTTTTAATGAATTAGATTTTCAACAAATAATCTTATAACGTTAAAGAGAAATGTCAACACTCAACTTGAAAAGTTAAAGTTACTAATAATTAATTGTCTTGCTTTCAATAATCGGGACATGATGGTGAAAATCATCATTAAGAACATCACTACCAATAAAATCATGAAGATCCCCAATAGCATCACCAATATTCATATTTAAGTTTATATTATTTACACGTTGTAACTAAAATGGGCACATGAAAATAGGAATATAAAATAAATTGCTAATTAATACTTAAGTTTTAATTATTAATTAATTATTTAATTAATATGTAATTAAGCCTTAAATATTAATTAATTAATAAATTAATCCTTCAATAACCTTACTTAGTAAGGAATATTCCTAAAATATCTTAGAATATTCATATTATTCTTCTTTAAAAATAGTTTACAATAATTAAAAAATACTATCAAACATAATTACAAATGAAATCATTTTTTATCAACATGTTAATTTATTTATAAATACTTTCTTCCTAACCATACAGAGAAATCTCCTCATTTTGTCTAAATCATCACTCTCCGGATTAATCGAATCATTTTGGTCAATATCTTGATGTTGTTGCCACACCTAACACTCTCACAATGCAATTAGGAGTTGCCATCCTTGTTAATACATAAGATGTGATAAGACCGCATAAAGGCTCATCTAAAAAATGACGTTCCTTAAGAATAATATTGTAAAGCCCCGTTGCTACCTTCATTTTATAAAACTCAAAATCACGAGAAAGAAAAGCGTCAGGAAATGTTTGATATATGGATACTGCTCACAAAAGTTTTCGAGATTCTTCTTTCTGAGGCACGTATCCAAGTAGTTCACTAGCTCATCCATGGTATTGGTATCAGAATATGGGTCGAAAGTGATTGGATGAATACAAGCAATGTTTTGGTTAAGCATAGCCTTCTGAGGAGAGTCGTCTACCACTAAGATATGTGCATTTTCATTATCCTTAACTGATTGATCTCCCCATGAAGCCCAATTAATCTTTCATTCTTGAAGAAGTATGGCTTGCTTTCCTTTCTTATATTGTGAAATTCGAGAGGTTTATAACATATTCATTAGTCAAAAATCCAATCTTTACGAATCACCTCTTCTGCAACACTACAATGTTTCTTAAGCAAATTCAGCAGGTGTCAAGTTGTGAATTGCATGCATGACCAAATCCCCACAAGTGCACCCATCTCCTTAAGCTTTTGAAAGAGACGGTTCAACCCTGACAAAAATAATATCATATTGAAATTTACCATGACAAGGAATGAAATCTCCTTGTTTGATTTTCTTTTTTTTATCCTCGAGCCTTTGTCGATGAAGCAAAACATCATTGACATCCAACAACACAATATGGCCATGGGTAACATGGATAGTGTTGCCTCTTGAATGCTTTGCAATTCACTTGTTTGTTTTCTTTCACATTTATCTGTTAACACTATATCGTTGTTTATCCTTTATCATTTAATTGTACATCATTCTTACAAGATTTAGATATTGCAGGCACTCAAGAAAGTGATTTAAGAACTGAAGGCAATAGAAATAGTGATGAAAAAACTGAAGTGGTCCCTATAATAACATGTTTTGAATTACATTATTATTCATTTCTTGCATGAACTTTGTCATTCTGACATGTGGCACATGAAATTTTCGCCATGTTAAAGTTATATGGTTATGTTAAAGTCTAACATTTTCTAACGATGAACTCTAACATAACTAGTCATTACCGATGAACCTGAGTATGAAATTGTAATCATTCTTTATTCTCGTTTTCATCTTTGCCAACTTCAATATTTAATAGATTGGAAAGGTTATTTATCTACCGATTGCATTTGGGAACCTACATTTAATTTTGTCATAATTATACTAAGGTAAAACTTGTGAGATATGTGGGAAAAAAATTTAAATAATTGGCATTTTACTTAATTGGTATAAGGGGTGATATCAGAATGGTTCTTGAGTTCAATTCTCATTAAAGAATAAACTTTGAAAAAATCCCACACTACTAAGATCATCCATGTTAGAGTTGTACGATTGAATAATAAAAGTATTTTCTCTTTACGCTTAAGTTTGAAATTATCTCCAAATGCTTCTTCTTAGTTCATTTCTATATACAAGTACATGCCAATAATAATGAAGTAGATAATGAATGTTAATGATTAACAATTTTAATTACTTAAATGTCATATGAAAACATGAATAAGAGGCAAAGAGTCTCCCTATATTCCATTTGAGAGATTTAGATTTGTTAATTCTCAATGTTTATTTAAAAAAGTAAATGCCCTTATTCACAGTCCATAGTAACTCTTAATATCCCAGGCCCATTACTTTTGCTGGTTGAGAATAAAACACATGAGGCCTACCCACAAGCAATAATATATTATGTTCATCACTGCAGTAAGTCTCAACGTGTAAAAAATAGTGTGTACACATAAATTCATTCGTCATCAAATCAAACTCGAGTCACCTTCCCATACCAAATGTAAAAGTATTATTTTAAAATGTTATAGTTTCCACATCCAATACAAAAAATTTTCAACCATGTATTGTTTTACATTTAAAATTTAGTTTTTCTTATGGAAACACACTTAAGTTCAGCACGTTTGCTTACGGAGCTTGGTTATTGTGATTTTCTTAAGATTAATTGTCTTGTGTCTTGTTACCTCTATCTCTCTTAGCCACAATTTATACTGTCCTGTTGACTAGAAATTACTAGAACCCTAAACGTTCACTGTTGTGTGGACGTGTGTGTCATCAGAAAGCGCCGTTCTTTTCATTTCGAGCTCCTCCCAATCTTGTACCATGCCCAACTCCATATAAATGTCACCCATCAATACATAGGCAGCAGAATCCTTCTTGTTGCAAGCCATCAGTGCGTCAAAAGCAACCTTGCCAACTTCCAAGTTATTTAGCTTCTTACAAGCACCTAACAGAGTTATCCATGTAACATAATCAGCTTCAAATGGCATTCTATTTACAAGTGCTAATGCTCCTTCCACTCTGTTGGCTCTCCCCAACATGTCAACCATGCAATGGTAGTGTTCAATAGTTGGATTAACACCATATGTGGACATAGACTCAAAATACTTCTTACCTTCTTCCACCATACCTGCATGACTGCAAGCTGTAAGTATTAAAGAAGATGTAACCTCATCCATTTGTGAACCAGCCTGCTGCATTCGTTTTACTAGACTAAACACCTCATATGTTTCTCCATTGGAGCTGTATCCTGCTATCAAAGCAGTCCAGGAAACTATGTCTTGTGAATGCATCGAGGTAAACACCTGTTCCGCACCAGCCATGCTGCCACATTTCCCGTAGAAATCTAACAGACAGTTTGCTACTACATGAACTTGTTCCAGTCCGAGCTTGCAAACTTGAGTATGAATGGCTTGTCCAGCTGCTAGATCTCCTATACTACCGCATCCCTTGAGTACAGCCACAAATGTAAAAGAGTCCGGCTCACAGTCCATGTTTACGAACAAATCCATAGCTAACAAGCTTAACCCATGCTCTACGTATCCAAGAATGAGAATGTTCCAAGAAACAATGTCACGAAGGACCATGTTGTTAAAAACATCCCTGGCATGATCTATACTCCCACATTTACTATACAGGTCGACCAAGCCGGTGGCCACAAATATATCTGCATCCAATCCTCGTTCTTTTACTTGGTTATGAATGGCCACCGCCCTCTCTAAATAAAACTGTCTGTTCGAGTTTCTCTCACCAACCAACGCTGTGTTTGCTTTGAGTACAGCGACAAACGTAAAAGAATCTGGTTGGCAGTCCATGCTCATGAACAACTCCTCAGCTACTACGCTCTGTCCATGTTCCACGTACGCCATAATGAGAATGTTCCAGGAGAGTACATTCCTGTGAACCATATGGTTAAAAACATCCCGGGCACGTTCCATGCTCGAAAACTTACTATACATCTCCATCAAGCTGTTTGCCACAAAAACGTCCGTGTGAAACCCATATTCTTTCACTTGAGCATGGATGGTCAGTCCTGTCTCCAAACATGAACACGCAGTGCATGCCTTGACTGCAGCAATGAAAGTAACAGAGTTTGGTTTCTGATCTATTTTCATGAACAAATCCAGCGCTACCAATCTCTGCTCGTTGTCTACATATCCCAACATAAGTATGTTCCAGGAGAATACATCACGATGAGCTAAGCTGTCAAAGACACTCTGGGCATCCTGCATGCTCCCACACTTGCTGTACATGTCTATCAAGCTGTTTGCCACGAAGATATCAGCATGAAATCCTCTGTCTCGGGCTTGCCTATGAATGGCCTTCCCCATATCTAAACAAATATGTCTAGCAAACTCCTTTCCAGATGCCAAGCTTGCACATGCCCTTACCACAGCAACAAATGTGAAAGCATCCGGTTGACAATTCATGCTCTTGAACAACTCAATAGCCACCGAGCTCTCCCCGTTTCCACGTATCCAAACATAAGTGTGTTCCACAAGACAACATCCGATAAGTCATAGTATCAAACACCTGAAAGGCATGCAGCATGCTTCCACATTTGCTATACATGTCCACCAAGCTGCTTCCCACGTATATGTTTGTCTCAAGACCACGCTCCTTAGCTTGCCTATGAATACTGATACCCTTCTCCAAACAAAGCTTCTCGTCAGTAGCCAAACCCACACACGCCTTGAGTGCAGCAACAAACGTGAACGAGGTCGGCTCACAGTCCATGCGCGTGAATAAATCCATGGCCTCCTGGCTTTCTCCGTTTTTCACGTATCCCAGAATGAGACTGGTCCATAGAACAACATCTCGGTGAACAATGTTATCGAAAACAGACCGAGCATCTGGCATGCTCCCGCACTTGCTGTACATGTTGACCAGAGCAGTAGCAATGTATTTATTGGTTTGATACCCACCTTCAACTGCATGCGTATGTAGAGTCTTCCCCTCTTCAATGTTGCCTCTTTTACTGCATTGTTTTATTGCAGCAATCCACTGCGAAATCGCTTCTTCCTTCCTTTGGCTTTTCAACTGCAGCTTAGAGTATGAAGACTTTGCTGATTCTACATGCTTCTGCAAAGAAAACCCACAAGATAAGACATGTACGAGTTAATATGCAGTACTCTCACCTTGGAGAACCACGTTAAAGTGCATGTATTTTCCATATTATCTGTTCCTACAATACGTTTATAAATAATCCACCACCTATGTATATTCTGAGATGGAAACCTGGTCAAAACTAGTGTATGCCTGTGTGTGTGCGCGCGTGTGTGTGTGTGTGAGAGAGAGAGAGAGATTTTCCTATAAATAATATACCCTTTTACTTATGTTGGTAGATCATCTGCTGCGCACTATAAAGCAGCTGCACATCACTACTAGCTCTATGCCACAAAACACACCAAAACTGTACAGTCACCTCCACTATACAAGAGAACTGTCCTTTACTTTAACTCTTGTGTTCTTCATCAGGAAGTTCAACCCCAATTCTGCTAGCAACCTGCATTATCACTGTATTATGATATCCATAATATGTCAAGCAGAAGATACGACCTTGTACTACCTATGTATCAAAGTATATACGAATGTAGAGTTCTCTTCTATCACACGCGCACACACACACACACTAGGATGCTTTAATGATAAATAAGTAGTTGAAACTTACATCTCGGAAGGATTGGACATCTCCACCCCAAAGCCAAGCATCACAACCTGCATCTCTTGCACCCCAAATGTCGTTGCGTCTGTCATCGCCAACATGGACAGCTTCTTCCGGTTTCACTCCCAGCATCTCGCAGGCACGCAAAAAGATTGTTGGATTTGGCTTTTCAGCTTCCACCTGTAACAACAAACACACGTGTATATATATACCACACCCACAGGTACACCCCATGCTATATGCAAAAGAAAGATATATGTACTGTTCCTACATGAAAATGTTTGATAGAGGTCAGAGTGAACACACGTGCGCACGCATGCGGTTACCTCTGCAGATATAGCCATAGCATCAAACCAATGACCACATCCAAGCGACTTCATCAAGGGCCTTAATCTCGTATCAAAATTGGACACAACGGCAAGTTTCACTCCTGCATCCTTCAAGGCTTTGAACACCTTCCCTGCCTCGGGATCAGAAATGTACCAAGCCTACCACATGCCAAAAAAGATAGAAACGGAAAAAGAAACGAAAAATAATTAGTAAAATTATGACTATTACACACACTCTAAAGGGGTTACCTCTGGTGTTTCATAGTAACGATACAACTCTTCAAAATAGTTCTTATTAGAGCATCCAGAAGCGTGTTGAACTATGTATTCCCAGAAAGGCCGTGCATCCTGAACATATCTGTAAACCATTCCAAAGATGAAACTTAACATATTTGATCAACATCCAAGTAAAACATTCTAATCTAACAATTAACTGAAAACATTAATTATAGTATGTATGTATGTATGTACTGTCGTAAACAAGAGGATAAAGTTTATATACTTAAATATTTAATATACTTGTTGTTGGAAAACACGTGCAAGACTCAAGCTTATATACGAGTAAAAGACATTTGCTGACTGCACTACCTAGGCAAGAAAATATATTAAAATGCACCATGCAATAGTACAGTCAAATGAATTTCAAACGTTACATGGAGAGAAAAAAAGACCAAGGAGCTGACCTGAGTCTAGATTGGTACCAGGGTTGCGAATAAGCCCAGCGATATCTTGCAAGAATCTCCTCTTCGGTGTATGTCACCCCATATTTCTCTCCTATTCCCGATACACCTGCAAAACGCTAAATTGTAATACAGCACAAATGCATCGATTTCTCCATGGGTAACAGAAATGCAGCAATTTGCAAGCAAGAATCACTAATCTGCCACAGATTTATCACAAAATCTCAAGATTTACCTTTGCAGCGGGCTGTGCCGGGATCAAGAGAGTGCCAGCAGCATCAACCAGAAGCGCCTTGTGAGAAAGCCCTCCGCCATTTACAGCCCTTCTGTAATCATCGAAGTCGCCTTCACAAGCAGGTGCACCATAGCTTCTGTAAGCCGAAATCACTCCTTTGTTCTTCAGCCGCAGCCCTAGCCTTCTTGCTACCGTCGCCGCCATCTCCCCCACTGCAATCTCATCAAAACTCTGCCTATGTTCTTAGTACTTAAAGACTTTAATTAAGTACTATGTTTATGATAATCTCTATAAGAATGTGCTGTTTACTAAATTAACCACTATCTAAATCAGGAAAGCAGCCACATGGGACGAGTTCTTTAATCCACAGCCACATAAACGAGAAAACAGAACGACGTGGACCAATGATGTTTCCGACAAAGATTATGTTTATCCTTGCCATGAAAACTGGAACAATGAAGAATAACTCCATCGTTAAAAGCATTTATACTAATAACAGTTTTAATTTTATTTCGATTAACTTGGTTGTCGTTAGTGGGGACAGATATACGACGTTGCCAGAATATGTATACGCATCTCTGTGTGTGTGTGTGTGTGTGATTTTGATGGTGCAATTATAAATACAATAAAATATATAATTTTCTTTGTAGATTTTTGATATATACTGGCATTGGCAAACACGTAATTATCAGCAAGAGACTAAATAGAATTGTTATTTTGATATGACACAATAGGTAATTGAATGACCCGTTTGCTAAAATTCAAATATTAGAATCAGGAGGGAATATGCCATAAATTCAAATTCAGAAGGGTCTGAGGTTTTCGAGTAGCTCCCTCGTCCCGCCGTTGACAAGGTGGCTGATCTGGCCGTTGCTCTTCGGACTCCTGCTCCTCGGAGCCACCTTGGAGCTCAGACCCCAGATCCGGATCGTGTGGTCGTCGCTCGCCGATGCAAAACATGTGTGGGTTCCTTTGGGTTCCAGCTCACGCAATTCACCGTCCTGAGTGCCCTGGTAACACTCTAGCACTCCCCGTTTCCCCTGTGCCATATATACACCTGCAAAAGTACACATAATTCGTATTCTAGTAGTATAACAACGTGCACGTTATCGGTCTCTATGTGTGTGTGTGTGTCTGTCTGTCTGTGTTGTTGAGAGAGAACAAGGGGTACGAACCTGAGAATCTTCGCTGCCGCTAACAATAAACGCATGATCCGAGCCGCCCGAAACACGATCTAATCACATAACGCCCCTGTCTATGCCCTTTGTACTTGCACGGAGACCTCGAGTTCAAGGCCATGTCCCACAAATGAATTTCCTGGCTAACAAGGTTAACAAGCAGGTACCTGCCATCGAGAGAAACCGAAAAGACGTAATAGATCCATCCTCCTCTATGGCTCTCTCGGTCTTATCCTCCAAGTTGAACACTCTAATATCCTTGTCATGACATATGCATACAACCCTTTTACCATCCGGTGTGATAGCCAAGTCGATAATCCTCGGCATGCGTGGTTTCCAAACCTCTAATTCCATACCTGTTAAATCCCATCTGTACATACACTTATCCGCTGCTCCAGTTACAAACGTCTTCCCATCCGGGAACCATGCACAAGATGTGAAGCCCGAGCTCGGCTTCTGAAATGTGTGTTTACACTCACCTGTTTTAGTGTCCCATAGTTTCACTGCTTCCTCTGTACCGCATGTCAATATCATTGTGTCATCCGGACACCATGCTACGAATGAAACCGGCTGTGTGTGGCCGCTTAGTGTGTGTTTCAGCCTTACGTGATCACCATCTACCACCTATCCGAAATTTGTAGTCCATAATAAGCTACACAACACAAAGACACACACAGACGCACGCATGCACATGCACAAACACACATACACACAAGTAGATTTTCCAGACGATAACAATCTCGTTCATATATGGTACTTATATCGTAGTGCCGGTGCATACATTAATAGATATAGTATACACACACAAACACACACACGCAGGTGCAAACTGACCTCCCAAATAATAGCTGTACAATCACTAGATGCGGACGCCAAGTGTCTACCATCACGCGAGAATTGTAAGTACCATACTTCATTGCCGTGGGCCTCTAGCACCTGAAACAAGGAGAAGCCCATGACAATCCAGAATAAACGAATAAAAACTAGGTACTATAACGGACGTGTATAACACAAATAATCATTGTGTATACACATGTTCATGCTTTTGTTTATATATATATATGAACATACAAAGGACACAGTCTTTCAAAACAAGAGCAAATGTATTAAATACGAGACAATCCCACTAAAGTCGAGGATTAAGAGTAATCCCGCTAAACTCGAGATTAAGTACCTGGACCGTCTCGGTGGGAATCTGATCACGACCACACTGATGATCCGTGTAAAGAGAGAGGGCAGTTTCAGAAGAGTTGTGAAAGAGGCATCCTTCTCGTTGGACAGCCAAAGCCTGCTCCAGTAAATGTTCAAGCCTCCTCTCAGGAATCATAACATCTGCAGGCAGAAGTCCTTGTAGTTTCTCTAGGAGTACCATCCGAGCTTCTGTATCACTACCCTTCCATTCCACCTTGTCTAGAAGATCCTTGTTCGGGCAAACCATGCAGCTGGCAAGCTCATGAACGCGCTGCGTATTGACACCAAGTGGTGAAATCTCCGTTCTAAGTGTCCGTAGGGCTCCCAAAATGTCACCTCGGTCGACCACGAGCTCGAGAAACTTCTGTTGAAGAATCAGAATCGCCGCGGACTTGTAAGTTGGATCGTCTAATGGGCCAATCTTCCCAAGTGTAGAAACGGCCTCTTCCCATTTCCCTTCGAGGATTTCCTTTCGAAACTCTGAAACAACCGGCATCTGCAATGGAACCCCGGACTCTTGCTCCACCATTGACGCAGATCGGGAATACCCCAAAGAATAGAGCGCCTGAGTAATGATCCGGACGAATTCCACACGGCGGATTTGCTTCTTTCTGCCCACCATCTGACTACCGTTACTGGTGTCGTTCTTCGGAGACTTCTGCTGTTCTTCCTGAGGAGAGCCCATGTTGCAATTGAGGAAAGTGTGATTTTCTTCTTGTAGTGGAGAAGAGAGCTTCATGCGCTTACGAGGCGGTTCAATGAAATGCTCTTCTTCGTCATCTTCTTCCTCGCTGTTGTTGCCTCCCATGAAACGGGCGCAGGCCCTCGGACACTATCCCATATATCGATTTCTACAATTCTGAGATGGAAATCTACACGATCTAACGAATCTACACTAGCCGCACCCAATTGGTGAATCTACAGACCTGGAGCCGCCGCCGCCGCATGCGCCTTCTCTCTCCGCGCAAGAACTGGGAAACCCTAGGTTCTGGGTTAGCCTAATTTTTTCCCTTCGATTATGTATCAACACGAAAAACATTGGTGTGTTGTTGCTTTGTTGTTGTTTTTGGAATTTAACCGGATTGAGTGTACATTTTTGGAGTCCGACCTATTTTATACGCTATACATTTTGTATACGTCCTCTTTCTTTTCTGTGAGTGCATCACACGCTCACTCAAGCATTTTCTACCAAACAACATAAAATATGCATCACACATGCCCACGATGGTCATATCCAGCACATATTGCGTGCGTGAGTGATTTTGCGTGTCCACGTGCGTGCGTGCGTGAGGTGCTAAATACAATGTATATATCAGATGTAATGCGAGTCGCAGAAACTGCACTCTCTCTCTCTCTGACACACACACACACATATACACACGCCCGCCGCCCGCACACGTTCCCGTTGAATCCCACTAGAGAGTCAGCATAGTGTGTGTGTGTGCGCGAGAGAGAGAGAGAGAGAGAGAGGTGTTTTATGAGCAAAACCTTCATCCCAAAGGAGGAATTCCAGCGACTCCTCGGACGCCTGAGAAGATGTGCAGATACGAATGCATTGGCAGAAGGAAAGCAGGTACACAAGGAGATTTCCAAAGCAGGATACTCATCACACAGGTTTCTAGGAAACACATTGGTACACATGTATGGAAACTGCGGGAGCCTGACCGATGCGAGGCTTGCATTCGAAGAAATTCACGACAGGAATGCGTTCTCTTGGAACATTTTCATCACTGCACACATACAAAACAAATGCTTGAACCTGGCAAAGCAAATCTTCGAGAAAATGCCGCACAGGGACGTGATTACATTCAATGCTCTTAGTGCAGCACTCGGGCAAGCAGGATACGTGAGGGAAGCAGGTTTCTTGTTCGAAGAGAGCCCAGAGAGAGACGTAGTCTCATGGAACGGCTTGATTACTGCATATGCCCTGAGCGGGCATCTGGATCAGGCAAAGCTGGTGCTTGAGAAATCGCCTCAGTTTCATCTCGTGTCATGGACGGGGATCATAGCAGCATACTTAGAACATAATGAGATAGAGGAAGCGAAAGAGCTGTTCGATTCAATGCCTGAACAAGACGCAGTGGCCACGACTATAATGTTTACTGCATATGCCCGCTGCGGGCGTTTGCACAAAGCGAAGGAAGTGTTTGAAAGCATGATAAACAAGGACACCACTTCATGGAACACAATGCTACTCGCTTATGCAGAGAATAATGAACTTGATCAAGCGAGAGAACTGTTTGATAGCATTCCCAATCCAGACTCTGTCTCGTACAATTCAATGATCACAGCATATAGCCAGTCTGGGCGAATCTCCGCAGCGAGGAAACTGTTCAACTCAATGCCTCATCCAGATAAAGTTTCATGGACTACCATATTTTCAGCATATGCAAAGCTTGGGGACATGACACAAGCAAAGGAGCTATTCGATTCAATGCCTGAACGAGATGTCGTCTCTTGGAATGCAATGATAGCCGGATACACACAAAGCGACCGTGGAAAAGAGGCTCTGAACGTCTTCAAAGAGATGCTAGTTGATGGTGTTTACCCAGAGAAGGAGACTTACTTAAGCACTATAGATGCATGTGCTAACGTCCCAGCTGAAGCTGAAGGCAAGCTCATCCACGAAGAGCTTGCAAACACGCAGAATACGGAAGTGTGTAATGCACTCTTGTGTATGTATGGTCGATTTGGACAAGTGCATGTTGCAAGAGAGATCTTCAACACGATGCTATGCCCTGACAGGGTATCTTGGACTGCAACGATTGCTGCATATGCCCAGAATGGTTTTATACACGAAGCACTCGAGCTGTTCGACGAAATGGTTCTTGACGGTATTGAACCGGATGAGATCACTTTCGTACATGTACTGGCGGCTTGTAGTCATTCTGGGCTTGTTCACGACGGAATGAAGGTGTTTCTTGCGATGACTCCTATACATGGAGTTCGGCCGACTGTGAAGCATTTCGTATGTGTGGTAGACTTGTTGGCAAGGGCTGGACAGGTTGGGTTGGCTGAGGAGCTTGTGAGGAGCATGCCATATGAACCAAGTGCTTTGATATGGATGTCAATGGCGGGAGCTTGTCGGGATCAAGGGGACATTGAAACAGGAGAGCTTGCAGTAGAATCTGCCTTGGAGCATGAACCAGATAGAGGAGCTGCTGCTGTTGTATTGTTAACCCATATGCGACTGGTAACATGAACGATACATCTTCTTCAATCATTATCTGTGACAGAATATATTCGATATCTTGATCATAATTAAAATTTCTACAAACTTATAATTATATTATAATCCGCAAAATGAATGCGTATTTACATTCTTAATGAGATGAAACAGCAGCAACTTCACCTTGACCTTGGTGTGTTCGAATTTACATGTTGAGCCATTCTTGCAGTAGCCAGCTTCATAATATTTACAAGGCTGCTTCTTGAAAGCCCCGTGCTTAAACTTGCAGTCTGATCCATACTTGCAGTTGCCAGCTTCAAAAGCCTTGCAGGCACACTCCTGGCTGCAGATCGAGCTCGACTCTCCTTGGCATGTACAGGATTGGAGAAGGCGGCCTTGGCACGCGGAGACTTGGAGAAGCTCTTGTCATGTGTAGATTTGGAGAAAGCAGCAACATTCGCTTGGAGATTGGCCGCGTTTGGTACAGCTCGATCCTTCTCACTATGAGGAACTTGCACGGCTGGAACTTGCAGTGTCCTGCCATGAAGAACTTGCAGGGCTTCTTTGCCTCTGGACCACCTCGAACAATTGGTGCATCCAACTTGCGCTTGCACTTTGGTGGATGCTCAATATCTGAGAAGAGCATTGGAGAAGAAGCACCCGATTGCATTGTAAATAACCTCAGTAAGAAAATACAGAACAGAACTCACCTCTTATGTTTACCCAAAATGTGATATTAAATTTAACCGGTGGAGATGCTAATAATGATTGTCTTTCTGCTAGCTCTTAATTATACATCATAACGTATGTATATACACATTTTATCTGCTATACAAATATACTGTACGAGTTTGCAACACACACGCGCGCAACCTTTCAACTAGGACCTTCATTTTTAAAGAGGTTGAGGAAATTGTCGTTTGCAGAGACACGGCTGTCGACATTTGTTTTTCTAAACCCTAGTCGTAGTCTCTGCTGTTTCTCTAGGGCTCGTCGTGGCGGGAGGCATGGGTTCGGCGGGCGCAGCTGGTAAGGAAGATCAAAATCTGCGCCTTGCACTCGCGATTGCGATCGTGAAATCGTCTCGGAGATCCAAAACGGACAATGAGTCCGCCAGGAAGAGGATCAAGTGCCTCGAGGATGAAGCCGCTTCATTACGAGCAGAGATCAGCGGCTTGAGGTCCAGCGCCTTCAAGTCTCATTTTCCGCCCGTCTTGTGCAAGTGCTTCACGGACTGTCCTCCCGTATTGCCCACGGTAAGCTTGAATCTTTCCGCAAACACGCGCATCTGCATTTTCTTGATTTTGATGAAAATTCAATTTTGATCCTCAAATCCGCATCTTGTCTCCCAAAATTTCGTTTTCCCCTCAAATCTGCTTCTTTTGTTGCCGAGCAGAAGGATGTGGATCATGCTGCGGGTAGGGATTTTGACGAGGACGCGGTGAGACGCTTGCTAGAGTGTGTCCGTCTCCTGAATAAGAAAAGACGGATTTCCGGACCTGACGAGATCGAGAATCGCAACGCGCTGCTCGGATTGCCGAGATTACAGAGTTCATATTGGAGATGCTTTCCAACACGAATGTGCAGCTGCTATCGGTGTGGCTTCATCGGGCAGTGGATTTCCTCAAGAGCTCCGTCATACGGCTGAAGAGCATCAGGGTTTCTCTTCTGCTGCGGATTCGGTCGTGAAGAATCTCATTGCAAGCCTCTCGGACAGGATCATATCGTTTTCCTCGGACAAGAGTAACTTCCCGGACTATCGGCCTTACATTGAGAAAGTTCTGCTGCAGCTTTCCGAGGTTTCGTACCTCGGACACGGCTTTTGATCCATATCACCGAACAGCTAACCGTTCTGTCGAGACGTTTTCCCACGCGGACCTATTTGGAAACGGACTATGTCAGCTCGTGGAGAATTCATACTTTCTGCTGGAGGTCGTGTCTCAGGTATGTTTAATGTGAATGAACTATACTGCTCATAGCTCAAAATATGGATGCCAGTATATATATGACACTCTTTTCAGGTGATGGAGGATCCTTTCAACTCGTGGGTTGCACGAGGCGAGATTGATGCAGAAATGCTAGAAGAGTTCACGGTGGCATTCTTCCAGATGAAGTGTGGAATGATACAAAGAGGAGAGCGGACTTGTCAGCTGTTGGTGGTGTACTCGGACAGGATATGCGCCCAGATTATCCGGCAGCTACATACGGTAAGTGGTAGCGGAGATGAGAAGCTGGCGAGTGTTGTTGCTAATGCTCTTCAAAGCCTGCTATCATTAGTCACCCCTGGACAAGTCCCATAGACTTGGCATCATTCCCCTGGAAACCTAGCTTTTCCGATATACCCCTTGAAGACAGTTTTGCTATGTATTAGCATGTCATATACAGTAGCTTTGTATAGCATGCCATGCGATTATTTTAGAAAAAGTATTAATCTCGTCTATATTAATATATTTTGGAAAACTACAATAGCGTAGCGTGGGTGGAACATGTGTGTGTGTGTGTACACACAATACACATGGTTCTCCACTACCCATGGATCTTGTTCTTGAGCCATGTAAACACCATGTAGCATGGAATTTTTTTAGTTAGAAGCTCAGTTTACGATTAAGATGTTAAAGCAACTCTCACTTGTTAACTACTTCGATCCTTTGCATACTGGTAGGCAAGATAGTGTGCTTCCTCTGCTAGACGAACCTGCTTGGTCAGGATAAACAACCTTTTGAGATCCTGATGGAGTTACTTGAATAATCTTGCAATCTCATGTAGAGCTGGGCAGACCTGTAAGTAAACTTTAAATATATATATATATATATGTGTGTGTGTGCATCGTTGCACACACAACACACACTCACACACGTGTATAATATCATAGAAACTTAAACCTTTCGTAACCTCTCGAGCAACATGCTCAAGATGTTTTCATTCCCACATAGGACTTCGCCTTCATGAAAGAAGAGTACATTGTCTCCCTTTTGCAGTCTGTACACTATCCCATCGAATCCACTGTCTTCTCCCTTGCGGTCCCAGGTCACAAAACCCGGTTTCAAATAGTACTCAACCCTGCGAAACTTCATAACAACAACTATAGTAAATAATAATCTTAATAATTTATGATGACTTACGTCCATCTTTATAATGGTGCTTCCTTGCAATCCATATTGTGATTCCATATGTTTCAACATCTTTAGCACGTCTTTTTTAGCTCTCACACTTACACTGCCCGCCTGTATAAATGAATTATAAATAATCGTGCACTTGCTATATATATACATCAGCCCCCAGATGTTATATATTATTCGTATTGTGGGATTGGTCAGCTCTGATTTTGTCTGTGGTTGAGTATAGTATAACGGTTGTATATACTATTGTGTGTGTGAGGGGGGGACTTGTGCGTATTATGCACACACACTCACCACAAGAAACATATTATTGTGTGGTATGTCACAAATCAAGCTGATATTTAGTGTGTGTGATGAGGTGATGATTTAACTCGTTTTTCTCTTGACAATGTATTGAGAGCAATCCTCCTCCTCTCCTTCTCTGAGAGCTCCTCCATCGGGTTCTCTACTTAAACAAGGAAAAGAAGCGTTAAAGAATGCTCTCTCTCTCTCACACACACACATACACAGACACCTTTAGCCAGTTTATTCCGTGCTTCTGGATCGGAAGGGGCTGCTTGTCATCTTGAATTCTTTTCCCCTTGTCCATCTCTACCTGCAATTTCGAAAATCATACCCGAATATCAGTCACTGGATAGGTTCCATGTGGCACTGATCGAAGGGTTGCAGGCAAACGCTAGATTCGTAAAATATTCTCTCAGGCGAACCGTTGCAAGTGCCACGTGTGCAATATATTATAAAGTTAACTGCTTAGCAATGAGATTGGACAGTAACGAAGGGCGCAGATCTCTCATCCAGATCACAAGTATCAACGCCAAATTCACGCACAATCTTCGCAGTGGCTCGTGTGCCTCGCTCGGCATCCCTTGAATGGCACATGCACACAGCAGTGTCTTCCATGCTAACAAATCACCTTCAAATGGCATGCTCTCTATCAGCTCCTCGGCCTTGTCAGTCTGTCCGGCTCTCCCAAACAAATCTATCATACAAATGTAATGATCTAGTCCGACTTTCCTGTCAAAATCTGCTCCTAAGCCCAGAAAATACTGAAACGCGATCTTGAGTAGCCCCTTGTGACTACAAGCTGACAAAACCGAGACGAATGTGATCTCGTCTGGCTCTTCTCCTTCGACAAGCATCTCTCGAAACGCTCTCAACCCCTCCATGGTATGCCCGTTCTGAGCATATGCAGCAATCAATGCATTCCACACCACCACATCTCTCCTCGAGATCCTGTCAAAAATCCTCCTCGCGTCCCCCACAAATCCACACTTCGCATGAAGATTCATTGCCACACTGGAGATCACCACGTCTTCTTTCACAGGAGCAAGAGTGTATATCAGTTTCCCCAACCCGAGGTCCCTCATCTCCACACAGACCTTCAACGCAGTCACAAAGCTCGCATTCTCAATGCGCACTCCCTCGAGATCCATTGTGCAAAAGAGATAAACAGTCTCCTTGCACTGCCCTGTCTGGGCATATGCCTCGAGCATCATAGTCCAGGCAACTGTGTCTTTCTCCGGCATGAGATTGAATAGCCTCCTGGCCTCGGTTATATCTCCTATCTGAACAAACCCAGTTATGAGTGCAGTCCACGAAACCACATCCGTCTCAAGCATCTCGTCAAACAACCATCTTGCTTGCCACATATCCGCAGCTTGGGAGTATCCACTTATCATCAAGTTCCACACAAGCATGTTGCGAGAAGGCATGAGAGCAAACAGGAACTGAGCTTCTTTCATCATACCTTTCTCAATGTAAGCTGCCATAGCCGAGCTCCACGATATCATGTTACAAACCGGCATTTCATCGAACAAACGCTTCAAATTGTGAACATCCCCAGTTCCGGCATAAGCCGGAATGACTGCGTTCCACGAGACGAGATCGTGCAGTGGGATCCTCGTAAATATGTGTTTCGCAAGAGCAGCGTGGTCACTTGACTGGGCATATCCCGACAGCAACGAGTTCCACGAGACAACGTTTCTCTCGGGGATTATATCAAACAGCCGCTTCGCTTCCTCGAGTGCACCAGCCTGGGAATATGCAGTCATCATTGCTGTCCATGAGATCACATTCGTGAGAGGCATGTTCTCGAACATGTACCTGGCCTCCTGCAAATGCCCGCTTTGGGCAAATGCTGTAATCATCGAGTTCCATGAGATATCATCTGGTTGGGGCATTGTATCAAACATGGCACGCGCTTGTGTGAGATTTCCAGCTTCCGCAAGCCCCTTCACTATCGTATTCCATGAAACGGTGCTCTGTTCCGGCATCCTATTGAAGCAAGTCTGTGCCTCGTGCATTTGCCCGTTTGGGCATATGCAGCACCAGGATTGTCCACGAGAATATGTTACGTAGATGAGTTCTTTGGAACGAGCTAAGTGCATCCGGAACACTCCCAAGGATCCGTATATATGTACCAGGTGGTTCCCGAAACTTGTTCTTATCCCAACCCAAGTTGATGAGCTCTGAGTGCAATGTCTTGACTTCTGTGAGATTCGTACATCTGTGTAAGCGGAAACATAAGAGTCCACATTCTGTTTGTTGAATGGAAGCTCGCTGAATGCTCTCCGTACACTACTCTCCTAAGAGAGAACATTGATATCCATAATCTTGAGAAATAAGTACTTGTTATGCGAATATTCTGTTTTAAATTCAATGGTGAGATTTGATCTTGAGATATTTAGTAAATCGATGATATATTGATAATCCGTTAAACACAAATATATGGGTAACCAACTATATTTTATATATACATTTTACTAAAAGAATTGTACATATTATATTAATAGATAGTTTCTAATATATTTCATTTATAAATACATAATAATTAGAAAGTAAGAAAACTAAAATGTTTACATATACACATTAAGCAAAAGCATTTTTTTGTATACATACATGATTATTTTTTTTATATACCCATTTTATATGTAACTTACTATACATTATTTAAATTTAAAGCTACTTAAAGAACATACATATGTTTCGAAGTCTACGGCAACACACACGCGCACAAACGCGTTACAACCAATAGAATGCTCGGTCAAGGTGCTGACATTTTGTACCGGATTTCCTAGTGCTAGGCAGGCTAGAGTTGACTAAATATAATATGATAAGCCTTCTAGTAATGTGTTTCATATCTGCCAGGCTTTATGATCATGAATTTCCACACCGGTATGCAATTCAAAAATAAATAATAATAATAAAAATGTATAACACATGAGTGTTTAAGAAGTTATTTACGTAGCATTAATCGAAATTACACGTTGAGTATGTACATTTGAAATTAAAATACAAAAGAAAAAGGTGTATAAAATACTCACAATGAATAAGTATATTAAAGAATGTGTATATATGCTTCTTTAACACCTTGGAAGATCTCTTGGTGGAGGAGGCAAGGTTTCGTTTGCTCCTTTCCCATTTTAAAACGATGAATGCCATTCCATTCCCCATATAATATGTCCTTCTATATGACAATGAAACAACCAAACCCTGTACATGACATCTATGTTACACGTTCTCTCTCTCTCCTCTCTCCTCTCCTCTCTCTCACACACACACACACACACACACACAACACACACACACACCTGGATTCTCTGCTTTGAATCTCAAAGCAACCCATCCCAATGCAGGGAGCAAAGCGGTGTTCCGGCGAGGTGGATCAACCAAGTTAAACGTTGGCACATCACGGGCTGCATTGAAGTTCCCTTTGCCCTGTCCCATAATATAGAAGTCGAAACCGTGTAAATGGAAAGGATGGCTATCATTCGCACCAGGGTTTGCCGTACTCTGAAGAACCAGCTGAACATTTGCACCGTACGGAATAACGCTCACTTTGGTGCCGACAGTCGGAAACGGGGGCCGGGGTATCCTTGCCCTGCGTAGTCGTATGGAATAGGCGGACTATCTGGGAAGTCAGTGGTGAACACACCAGGTATAGCGCTGAAATATGCTTGTAGGATGGCAATGGATGGCGTCGCGAATGAGACGTTGTTCATGGATGCTGCAAAACGCAGACCGTTCAGACCTTGGCACTGAACACCTGGGGCGCACGGTAACAAATTCAAACTGATGACTTGGTACAAGCTTCGATCGACTGTTTGGGGCACAATCTCTGGGTATTCAGCCGAATTCAGACTTCTTACGGTCTTCTCGAAAGACTCCCCAGTGCCTCATTGTTCGGGTCGGGGAGCGTTCCCAGTACAGGCTGTGACAAGGGATCTGTGGCAGGGCTTATGTAGTTGACAATGCCGAGCGCCGGTTGTGGGTTGAAAGGCGCACCGCGGTTCCACGGTTGGCAGCCATGTAGTACCGCCCACATACTGCATCTGCCGTAACAAGCACAGACACTGTCTGGCCGGGAGTGATCATGAATTCGGTAACCGTGAGCGGCTTTGTGTAGGCCGCGTCGATTTCTACCACAGTCATTGTGTGATTTGCGATGGAGAAGAACAAGTTCTGCTCCAGTGCAGCATTAATGACTCTCAGAAGATGCGTCTTCCCGGGGACAAATCCGATCTCGTGCGTATCATCCGTGCGAGTAATACCAGAGCAGTTGTATGGACCGACTCTCCCATTGATCGTGTATGAATCTGACGGTCGTAAAGCTCCCCCATATAGAGTAATGTTCCTTTCTTCCTCGTCGAGATCCGTGACGTACCAATCACCTGAAATGGATAAATGAGTACAATAAACTGAACACATATGCAAGGACTTTTACCGAGAATGATAGTCTCTCTTGTATGGAACAGGATACGGGTACGGAGGCTGTTTGCTTCGCGGAGGATCTATAACAAAAGCACCGTACACCGTACCGCGGAGAAAACGAGTTGTGTGCATGCCAGAAGAGTGTACCGACTTGTTTGGACGTTGAAACGGTAAGAGAATGACTGGTTCCTTTGGATGGGACACTGAGTGATATATGCAGGTCCATCCGACCATACAGTTAAGTGCTGGTTAACTCCATGCCTGCAGTTCGTGTTAGACTTTGTTGAAGCTTTTTGTAAACACATTATATACCAGTGAATAGTTATTTGTTGTCGATCAAGTTGTTAACTCTTACAACTACATTATCTCCTTGCTGTATCCTGATTGTTGGACCTGGGTACTGTCCGTTGACTGTTACAATAGATTTCGTCTGGCAGAGCTTTGTTATGTTGATACGGACAATCTGCCAGATAACGTTGATATCAGAACATATAACTGGAGCTTTTGCTCATATATATTATATTTATATAGAGAGAGAGAGAGAGAGACGACAGACAGCACTTACATTGAACTCAAAACGCCTTGTGGCTGCATCTGCACATGATTAGATAGACATAGAAGAAGGATCATAATCCATAAACTCTCCTTCATTTTCTTAGAATTTGTGACGAAGTTCGGAGTTTATAAAGAGCTAACGGGACCCTCCAACGCGGTAAACTAATGCGGCTAAGATTTATTCCTTCCTTTAGTACGCTATTAGAACACTGTACTCGGGTGACGAGGTCTACAAAGGAACAAGTGCACGTAGATATATGGTTTAATTAAGCAACAGAGTTTTGCACGTATTGACATCCTGAAATTCAACGCTTCTCCAACTGTCTTGTGATATTTATCTTTTATATTTGATTATTTATATTTTATTTAGTAAAAAATGATTATTATACTAATAGCTTTTGATTAAACGTTAAGTACGGCAACGTATTAACCTTGTTAATGCAGTAACAACCGTAAGCATTCCATATAGTGATAGTTCACCTTACGTGGTGTTTGATAATGTTTACGTAAATAAGATAAGAGCACATTATGTGTCATAACGTGTGATACAACAATATAAGATGTGGTTATAAATAAGAATATTCTTTGAACTACCACAGTGGAATTTGCTGTCAGGTAGGTATGCAACATTGTTAAGTAATAAAATATTGCTAAGAATATTGATTATAAAGGAAGTGAATATTCTATCTAAAGCTAAGTTAGGTATGCAACATTGTTAAGTAATAAAATATTGCTAAGAATATTGATTATAAAGGAAGTGAATATTCTATCTAAAGCTAAGTTGAATATATTTCATGTACAGCTAAGCGAGAGCATCTCCACGTGGTCGGTGACAATTACGCTCCAGAATGACACGGCGTGGTCATAGCCGTCGATCTCTCTCATCACTCTATTTGTGTCCGCCATAGCCGGAAGATAGGGTTCTTCCTTCCGCAGCTCTCACAGATCCATCTCCAGAGGTAAGTAAATTTCTGTTTTTTACACTCGATTTTTACTGCCTTGTCATTAGATTTTGCATTGTTTGTGAAATTCTTTTTTCTTTGCGAATTCACTAGATCGATCCGATCTGATTTCCAGATGTCGAGGAGGAGCACGTATACATGGCGAAGCTCGCTGAGCAGGCAGAGAGATACGAGGAGATGGTGGAAGAAATGGAGAAGGTCGCAAAGACGTCGGAGCTCAGTGTTGAGGAGCGCAATCTGCTGTCTGTGGCTACAAGAACTCGGTCGGTGCGCGCAGGGCTTCCTGGCGGATCCTTTCCTCAATGGAGCAGAAGGAGGAGGGCAAAGGCAATGAGAATCACGTTGGTCTCATCAAGGAGTACAGAGGCAGAGTAGAACTCGAGCTGAACAACATCTAACGGCATTCTGCAGCTGCTGGATTCGCATCTCATTCCCAGCTCCAGCACTGCGGAATCGAAAGTCTTCTACCTGAAGATGAAAGGAGATTATCACCGTTACTTGGCTGAGTTTAAGAGTGGTGCCGAGCGTAAGGAAGCTGCAGAAGCGACACTATTGGCTTACAAATCTGCCCAAGTATGCATCTTATACATTTGTTTTTGTGTGTTGCACTTATCGTGTTCTTTTGCAGGATATGGCAAACACAGATCTACCCCGACTCATCCGATCCGGTTGGGTTTAGCACTAAACTTCTCCGTTTTCTACTACGAGATTCTCAACTCTCCGGATCGGGCATGCACATTGGCCAAGCAGGTAGAGTGTGTGTGTGTGTGTGTGTTGGTGTGTGCGTGTGCGTTGTATTATGCTGTGTGTACATGTATATCTTCTCTCTATATACATGTCTTGTCTGTAACATTGTATATAGACATGACAGTGTACTTGGAATCTAGTTTCTTTGCTTGTTTTGGTTTTTAGTGTTGTCTTTTTATGGATCCCTCTGTATGTCTGAATCTCACAAATTGGCATTGGGTGTATACAGCGAATAAAGTGAATAAAGAAACTCATGTTAAGCGTATATACCTAGATGTATGGCTGTTCATTTCGTATATATACACATACGTTTGTACAGAATAGATGGTGTTGATAAATAAGCATGACAAATAAAAATTAGTTCGATTTTAGCGTTTCATTGGATCAATAGCTACTACTAGTCCACCTTAACACCAATACATACGCATACATAACAGAACAGATGTTTGGCAATTAAACTCTGTATTTTCTCAGGATACATGTACATATATCCACGATACATGTAGATGCATTCATGTATACATGAAGTTAAACGCATGCACACCTTGCATATGCACACACACACACACACTAAGCCTAATTTATTCAGGCATTTGATGATGCAATTGCTGAGCTGGACACGCTAGGTGAGGACTCGTACAAGGACAGCACGTTGATCATGCAACTGTTGCGGGATAATCTCACACTGTGGACCTCGGACATGCAGGTACGAAGATATATATCTATTGTATGAACTTTAGAGAATGACACAGTTTACGTGCAGGATGAAGGCGGAGAGGACGAGATTAGCCGTGAGGCCAAGTGATGTGATTGATTCGTGTATTGGTCTTTCCAGTACGTACTTACTACTGTATTTTGTTGCGTTGCGATTTGAATTTAAACCTTAAACCGATGCATATATTTTTGCACACTACACATTCTTTGATTTTCCAACGTGATCTATTTTCCACGCGTACAGAAAGTGGCTAACTGAGGAGATACAGTCTGAGTTCGCTGTTGCAGGAGGTGAATCTCCAAGCTGTTTTGAAGGAGACACACACACACATACTCTGTGTGTGTGTGTGTGTCTGAGAGGACCATACCCCTGTAAATGATGACACTTACTTTTCCTGATACCCCGGTGCACATCATCCCATTCTATGAAGCAATTATATGTATACTTTTGTATCTGCTCAAAAGCAAAGGAGATGGTCCTCTTTGTATGGTTATATCATGTATACATGTGTACGTATGTGTGTATAGATAGGTATACACGTCTTACAACACACACATACACACATGCACGCACAGTCTCGCACATGAGTTTTCTTTAATAGAGTCTATGATGAGGTTTATACTCAAGTCATGCTTTATTATAAAGTTATATATTTATTACCGAGTTGACCTCTGAAGAATAATTAACGACGTATACATTCAATTAAGTTTTTTACTGTGTGATTCTTATCTATGACGTAAGAATTTATCATCATATTACTTAGTCTATGAACTTTATGATTACACAAAGGTTAATGAAAGTTTATATATGTTATCTGATGGGAGAGTATATGTTCATGTGATGTTGTGGGCGTGTGTTAATAAAAGTGAGTGAATGGATAATGTGTGTGTTGGAATCCTTGAATTGCATAAGTTCGCTTGAAATTAATCATTAAAACATTCATACAGGCTGGAAAAATATATTAATAGTTAAACAACTACTATGTTATTTTATATGTCAATGAAACGCTAATATAAAAGAAAAGACTTAGTACTTAAAATATGAAATTTAGTTTTTATTAGGTATTGATAAATTTAATGTGTGGTGTGTGTGTGTTGGTATATATATATATATATATGTTGTGTGTGTGTGTGTGTGTGTGTGTGTGTGTGTGTAAGTACCTAATGTTTAATTTTTCAGTTTTGGATTCTCTAGGTTATTGATAAATTCATCATTTTCATGCTTAATTTAGCTAGATTTAATAACCCTAAACCCTGTGCAATGCAATGCAATCTTTTCAATTTAGGCACGCACTTTAGGAACGTTCTAAGTTATATAACTTTAGATTAGATTTAGATTTAGATTTAAACTTAGATCTGATCATAGATATTAGTGTTCCATAGTGCATAAATATACATATGAAGATTGAGTGAGGTGGTCAGCATAGGAACCTTGGAAACTGCCTGGGGTCTTTGTAAGCGCTATAGAAACATCCTTGCTTTTCCTGCCACCACCGGTGTATGTGTGGGTTTTGCAGATCTAGGGTATGATAACAAGTACACAGGAGACCTCTTCTATGAATGATTCACACACACATCACACATGTACATCTGCATGATCATCTCCTTTACTTTTGAACAAAACGATCCACAAGTACACATGAATTGCTTCATAAAATGGGGCAATCGCACTAATGATGAATCTCTCTATCTGTCTATTTATCTATATATAAACACACACATAAGAGATAATAAGGTAAGTTTCTATTGTATTGAACGTGTGGAAATTTGATCAGGTTCGCCAGGCATCACTGAAGATGAAAATAAAAGAATGTGCAGTGTGCAGAAATATATAAAATCGAGTTGTAATTAGGGTTTAGATTCAAGTATATACTAAGATACCGATACACAAATCAATCACATCACTTGACCTCGCAGCTAATCTCGTCCTCTCCACCTTCATCCTGCACGGAAACTTGTCATTCTCTCTCAAAGTTTACCATAGATATAAATCTTAGTACCTGCAGGTCCGAGGTCCACAGTGTGCATGATCAAGGTGCTGTCCTTGTACGAGTCCTCACCACATGTACATGTATGTACATGGATCTTGTCCCTCTCTAACGTATACTTCAAATGCTTCTATGTATGGTACATTGTATAAACAAACCTTGAGGGCAGAATACATACTTATGTAACTTATAAAGTTAGAGTGAGTATACACTTTTAGTAAGTTCTATACCTATCCATAATAAGAACTTAGACATTATTGCTATTACCACAATGTGTGTAGTATGTTTCCGTACAGCTATGTACTGTGCGTGAGGTATTATAGATGTGATATATTATATAGTACGATGTAATATAAAGTATTTGACCAAATTGAGCGTATTGAGAGATGGTCGATTTGGGAGCACATGTTTACCATCCGTCGTAACCTGCCTTTGAAGGATCCAAAATAATACACGCACGCACACTTAATACATGTTGTATGTAAATAAGTGAGAACTGAAGGTCCTTGCTGCATGCCTTGAGTAGATGAAGCCATACACAGAGAGGTACACCAAGCCACGCACACGTACACACAGGAGGGTTTATATACACAAAGAAAACATTACTAGTTTGACAAGTTGTTAACAGTCCTACGCACCTAAACCTCTATCTTATAGACAGCTTTACCACCGCGGTACCCTGAATCCCAGTTTATATCCACGCGTTCTGCTCGGATGGGACATATTTCATAAGCTAATTTATGGCCCTCAATGTCTACAACTATGCACCTCGGAGCGGATCCATTGCAAGATAAGGATTATGACATGACGTTGGAAGACTATTGCAATGTGTGTCAATGACATCTGTCTTTGATATTTCCACGATGGTTGTGGATGATGAATCCCCCACCTTCATTAAAATAAATTACCATAAGTCCTATGTGTGAAATATTTACAAACAACTTGCCTGAGCCGTCACGAACGATCAGGGCGAAGGGCCAGCAGAATGTACGTACTTGGGTTCTGCATGTCCACATCTCACACATGCATACGTATATACACACACGTTATGTATATGCATGGCTGAGTTCATATATGTGTATTTCATATGCAGGGCGTAAAACAATCTGGGAGTGAATTGTCACCGTTGAGTATAAAGGAGCATACCCACATAGTTTCATCCGCCGAGAATGCATAGCAATTTAGGAAAAGTTCGTTGCCTGTCAAATCCATAGTACGTATGATCAGCCTTATTAGAACTGGCTGATCAGCCAGTTCAAATAGGAAACAAAGGGATGTTTTTTAAAAGGTAATCTAAATTAGATTAATTAGCATACAATTTTTTATACACATCTACCGTACATATGTATGTTTATGTATATTAAGCCGGCTTTATGTATTCAAAATCGATTTAAAAAGTTATTATATATACATATATCTATACACATACACATTGGATTGATTATGTATAAAGAAGAATATAGAACATAAAATATAACAAGATTAAATCCCCTGCAATTATAGTGATTAACAAATGGAACTATACAATGTTTGTGTGAGTGACAGGAAACTCTTCTAGGAGTAAACGTCTTTACCAAGTGAACATATGAATACATTATGTATATTTAATATACGTATTTAATGGCTATATATATATATATATATATATAATATATATATATATATATTATATAATAACATTAAATTAAGTATTTTGTGTGGCCACAATTAAAATGTAACATGAAGTAAACGTGACAAATTAAAGGTTGAATAACATTACAAATGGGAAAAATTTCTTTAATTAAAAAGAATCTACAACTATTATTGACAAGGATGAAAGTTTTAGTTACAATAAACATTTTGCCATCCACGCGTGACCTAAAACAATTTAAAGTTGTTCAAATGAAAGAACTCATCGAGTTTTATGAACAATCTCACATGATATACCTTTATTCCTTATGGTGGGATAAAAAATGGTAAATTTAAGGTGAAACTCATATAGAGGTGTAGAACCCATCGCATCTTTGGATGGGGAAGGACTTGTAAGAGGCCTTAGATTTTCAAGAGGGGTTTGTGAATAGTATTAAGAGCAGGTCGTTAGAGTGTATAGTTGGTCCTCCTTCTAGGATGAAGGTTTTAGCTCTAATAAGCCTTTCATCCATGAGTCATTTAGAGTTGTTAAAGTGAAAGAATTTGTTAAGTTTTATGGAGAATCACAAATGGTGTAAGGAAATTGATTAAGAATATGGTGGAAACTTCAACTGTTTTTTATTAAGAATATGTTATTTGAAGTTTACTACTTTTAAAAAGTGAATAAAAAGGAATTTTATTTATACATGGGGCATGATTTATGGCCACCTACCGTAAGTTTCTTAACTTGTTGAAGATGGCCACTAATGGGATGGTGCAATGTTGTAACACAAGCAAAGATTTAACTGAATTAACTTAATTAAACTAAACTTAAGAATTAATTTTCACTAGTAGAACATAATGCATGTTGTAACTAAAGTGGGCATGATACGTGAAAATGGGAATATAAAATAAATTACTAATTAATACTTAAGTTTTAATTATTAATTAATCATTTAATTAATATGTAATTAAGCCTTAAATATTAATTAATCCTTCAATAACCTTACTTAGTAAGGAATATTCCTAAAATATCTTAGAATATTCATATTATTCTAAAAATAGTTTACAATAATGAAGAAATACTATCAAACATAATTACAAATGAAATCATTTTCTTATCAACATGTTAATTTTTTATAAATACTTTCTTCCTATCATACAAAGAAATCTTCATTTTGTCTAAATCATCACTCTCCGGATTAATCAAATCATTTTGGTCAATATCTTGATGTTGTTGCCACCACTTAACACTCTCACGAATGCAATTGGGAGTTGCCATCCTTGTTAATACATAAGATGTGATAAGAGAAGGTCTGCATAAAGGCTCATCTAAAAACTGACGTTCCTTAAGAATAATATTATAAAGCGCCCGGTTGCTATCCTTCATTTTATAAAATTCAATATCACGAGAAAGAAAAGCTTCAGGAAATGTATGATACGGTGGATACTGCTCACAAAAATTTTCGAGATTCTTCTTTCTGAGGCACGTATCCAAGTAGTTCACTAGCTCATCCATGATATCGGTATCAGAATATGGATCGAAAGTGATTGGATGAATACAAGCAATGTTTTGGTTGAGCATAGCCTTCTGAGGAGAGTCGTCTACTACTAACATCTGTGCATTCTTCATTATCCTTAAGCGACTGATCTCCCCATGAGTCCCAATTATTCTTTCATTCTTGAAGAAGTATGGCTTGCTTTCCTTTCTTATATTGTGAAATTCGAGAGGTTTATAACATTCGCTGGTCAAAAATCCAATCTTTACGAATCACCTCTTCAACACTACAATGTTTCTTAAGCAAATTCAACAGCGGTGTTAAGTTATGAATCTGCATGCATGACCAAATCCCCACAAGCGCACCCATCTCCTTAAGCTTTTGAAAGAGACGATCCAACCCTGGACGAAAAATAATATCATATCGAAATTTACCATGACAAGGAATGAAATCTCCTTGTTTGATTTCTTTTTTCCTATCCTCGGGCCTTTGTCGATGAAGCAGAACACCATTGACATCCAACAACACAATATGGCCATGAGTAACATGAGATAGCGTTGCCTCTTGAATACTTTGCAAATCACTTGTTTGCTCCCTTTCACATTTATCCGTTGCCACTATCTCGTTGCCTATCCCTTCATCATTTAATTGTACATCATCCTTACAAGATTCAGATATTGCATGCGCTGAAGAAATTGATTTCGGAACTGAAGCCAATAAAAATGATGATGAAGTGGCCCCCATGGTAACGATGTTTTGAGCTGCATTATTATCCATTTCCTGCATGAACTCTGTCATTCTGACATGTGGCACAAGAAATTGTCGCCAAACCCCTCTCTTACCTCATGCCAATGCTGAAAATCCATGTTCTCAATTGTTTCATTACATCTGCAAAAATGATAATTAGCTGACCTTAAAATTATCAAGGTATATTATTTACCTTGTTAATGTGTGACCCATGTTTGAACTAAAAGCTTCATTAATCCTTGAGAATTTATTTTCTGTACAAATATAAACGAAATATACAAAAATGCCTTATGTTACACTCATTTACAACTATTCGTCACTCTAAGAACTCATTAACAATTCTTCTTCGCTATTACCTTCTGAGTGTCTAAGTCGCTTGTGAGATGGTTCATGATCTTCTGTATCTTCTATATGGGTAATGGAGTGTGCGAATGTTCTGTACTCCTCGAGATAACTTCCGGTCTAATATCTGATTGAAGTTCGTCCTCAGACTCCGACATTGAACCAAATTCGTCTTCAGAGCTATCGCACTTATCTGGAGGGAACTTTCTCAAATACTCCTTTATGGATTCGTTGGGGTATCAGTTGAGAACCTATCTATCCACTTGTTCAGGTCCTCAACCATGGTCTTATCCTTTTCAACGGCAAACAGATTCCTGGCCAGTCATTTGGAAGCTTGAAACTGTTTGGCGCATTCCTAACAACCAAGTGAACAACCGAATCAATGCACTTCAGATCAGCATCATTCATATAAAATCCTGTCTAACGATGTTTATTCCTCTTGGCAAAGGAGAAGGCAAAGGTATCGGTGACATGAGCAAGAATCAAGAAATAAATACCTGAAAACGTAGATATCAGTCAAGAGTGCAAGTATGAATTCAATAATAAATACCTTCTTTGTACATGCTTGCACGGCTAAGTTTCTCCACCTGTCAACCCTACAAATTTTTTTACCTCCTTGACACAAGTCGGAGCTGGCAACATGAGTATCTTGTCCACCTTGTCTTTGCACGTGTTTTACTTGAGCCTCCAGCTCCCAGACTCGCTCATGCTTGCACTATAGTTCTTGTTCCCTTGTGTCCTGTCTATCGAAGGATTTTTTGACACCCGCCGATTCATCATGAACAATTGAAACGGTTTCCTACAAGCAGTGATGGTACCCCATAAAGTCTCCGAATCCAACAACAAACATCTGTAGGGCTTGTCGTGATTCGTAGCATCCTCCTTTATAAGGTTCAACTCGGTTCTCCGCTGCTGAAGGACTGCCATAAGAAAAGGCGTCATCGCAATGTTCTCCTTCTTGGCGTTGGCGTGCAATAGATTCTTGCCCAGATTTTCCGATTGATTCACCCATTTGACAAGCATATCATCATTTGTCACATGCAAATATTTGCTGACCTCTTCGTATGTTGAAGCCGAAATCCAACCCAGTTTGTGACAGTGTATTCCAACCACTCCTTGAAGTGCCTGACCGTCTTCAACTCCATTGCCTTGAGATGAAAAGAGGTGGGGCTGCTGTTGTTAATCTGTAATTTGCCATCAATCACCAAATCAGTCAAGACTTCCATCTCCTCCATCGTTGTTCCATTTAAAGGCTTCAACCATGTGAGCTTGAAATCCTTGTCTACATCCTTTATAGATTGAACAGACTTAGACTTCGCCATCTTACTGGGTTTCTTTGCAGACTTCTTTGAGGGCTCCACTTCACTTGTCTGCTTCTTCTTCAGTGTTCCTTTTGCAAAGGATCCATAATCCCCAACCATTTCGCAAAGATCCTATGAAATACTCATTTTAAGGATGTGGAGATTGCAAAACACTCTAGCTTTTCCAAAACTTGTACATCATTGAAGGCTGCAGAGGAAAAACCTGGTGGAGATCACTGCCATTCAAAAGAAGATGGAGGCCACATGATTGCGCAACAAACTTGCCGGTCTCAGTACTATGCACACCGCATGCTTTCTGTGTCACGCCCATCAGAGTACCTGTGCTTGATCCATGACAAGATGGATCATTCAAAGACCAGCATTCCAAAGCTCGTTGCAACACCAAAGTGCCTTGGAAATGTCATGAAACTTCCGATTTCATTGACAGGTGTGCTAACACATGGACACGGTTGTGAATCATATGGACACTTTTCACTTCCACATTGGTCTAGCGACTCCAATTTCACTATTGGGTCGTTGGCCATGTGTTTCAGAAACCTTGAAGCCCACTCACAGACAAGTCCTATCGTGATCTCAAAGTGAAGAAACAACACCTTCAACCTTTACATAATGCTCTCATGAACACGTCTGCACTTGAGGCTACTTGGGAATATGAGAGGCATTGTCAGCAACCTGCACAAAAAACAGATGGCCTTGTTGAGAGTTCATGTTCAGTGGAGGGATCTAGCTCAAATAGTGTACATGTGTCCTCAACATCAAATAAGCTTCCTCGTCATTTGCTTTTACAGATGGATAATTGTGCAGGCGAGAACAAAATAGGTAAATCATTTTACTTAAGGGTTTCTCAAGCTCATACTTACTTTTATTTTCTAGATATGTGAGCATACTTGTCAATGCTTGTTGCCAAAGGTGTGTTTGAAACAATCACGCTCAGTTTCCTTATGGTTGGTCACACTCATGAAGATATTGATGCGTTCTTCAGCAAGGTCTCCAACTCTACAAAAAGGACAAGTGCACTTACCTTACCGCATATGATAATCTTTTTGAAAATTGCATCTCCAAAAAAAGTTGTGCTTTGTTTGTGACTGAGGTGCCAGACTTCAAAAAATTTCTCAAGGAATATAAAAGAGGGAGTGATTCTTTAGTTGGTCACCTTGTGCCACTACAATTCTTTTTCTCCATACGAGATGGTATACCTATTATGCAGTACAAGTTACGGCCATCAGACAGGAGTGGTTACCGAAAGAGGGGTTAATGCTCTTCAAAAGTGGAGAGTGGAAAGCCACTTCTCCCAGAAGGACAACCAGACCCTATTCCATTGAGTGCCCAACTCAAGAACAAGAGGTTATTATTGATGGCATCAAAAAAATGTGGCATGGGTTCAAAAATCGATGCCAAAGAATTCTGATAAGGCAACTGGTTACTCAGAACTATAGTTGACTATTGGGAGACTGTTGTTCGAGAGTTGGAAACTGTCACAAGTACAGAATTGCAACACCCTTTTTGGCCTAAAACAAGGTGCGAAGAGACATCACTGAGCACAGACATAGAAGCCAGTAGTGATGTGGAAGTGCAAACCCCACACTTTGTTGGACAAAAACCAAAAACCTAAAGCATACTTTGATTGCTGCCAGGATCTTCAAAAACTAATGATGGTTCTCATTACTCCAGATGCGTCATATAATCAGCCTATTTGGATGGGTCAAATTATCGACACACCTGAAGTAATCACAAAAAATAATATTGTTAAGGTTGCATGGTTCAAACCAAAAAAAGGCGACACGAGAAGTAGAGCAAAAGATATAATGGATGCCTAGAGAAAACATGGTCTCCCAATCAAAAAGACCCAGCATGTTTTATAAATGTTAAATCCATTCGATATGGGTGGATGTCAAGAAGCGTTGATAAAGTCACGATTAACAAAACTAAGGGAATGTATGTTTTCTGAAGCTTAAAGCAATTACAAAATTATAAAATATCATATATTTAATATTCATAATTATTATAAACTCTTTAATAATAGTACCAAATTGTTTACTTAACTATATAAATTTAAAAAATGATATGGAAGATTGACTATATTATTATAGGATTTTATATATATATATTATTACTACTACAAATTTTAATTATAATGTTGTATTTAAATATTAATTTTTAACAACATCAATATTTATATAATGTACCTCTTATGCTCTTCCTTAATTGTTATATTAGGCAATATATTATATAATTTAATACCTTCTTACTTTTATAATGTTATTAATTTTTGTTCAATGAATGTTATAATTTATTAAAGGGTAGAATACAAAATAGAATATTCTAAAGAATATTTTATTTTCAAACATATATTCTAAAGAATATTCCTTTAATATTAGAAAATGCTAATTAAATAGTAAAATTGCTAATTATTAGGAAATGGGACTATAGCCATGCCCATTTTAGTTACAACTTGCATATATGAGCTTGCTAGGATAAGCTTACAAAGGGTCACCTACTGAAAATTTTGATTTTGCTATTATTAATGTGTGGAAACCTTGGGCTCACTATAGGTAGATTTTATTGTATAAAATTCGGCAAAATGAAATGTAAGAATTATTAGTTGAAAATAATGATTTGTTTTAAATTAATTAAATTACGATATTAAGTTAATTTTAATTAACAATTCAATTAAGTTAGTCTTAATTAATTATAATAAATGTTAATTTTGAGTTGCCGGTCAAAACGACTGCGCCTCATTGCATTGCTTGTGTGAGACTATAATAAAGAAAAAGTATCAGTATAATAGGTTTGCCATACTATTGTTTTACCTGGAAATTATCAACAATCATTCCTGTAGAGTGTGGTTCAGGCCAAGGTAGAGGCAGATCAGGAACGACGACCCAACAAGAGAGGAACGAACAAGCTGTTTGTGACGTTTGATAAAAACGTGGGTGTGGAACTCGGTATTCTCTGTCACAGCAACTGGAAACTGTAGGTGAGAGAAGCATGGTTTACCATGGTGGTGGCAGAAAAACCGAGGATGTGTATCTCCACGTCCAAAGTGAAACCATGTTCCATTTATTTTGTCATCGGCCTGCCTTGCAGTCGCAGTAGCAGCAAAGCTGGGCTGAAAGTAAAACCATTTCCCAGACGCTCCCACAAAACGTGTTATTGTATGTGCATCCTCATTCGCCTGCGTTCTGGGGGTAAAGCAACACGGAAGCTTGGTTCGACTTCCTCTCCAGGAACACCAGCAATGATATTAATATACCCAAGCTGGTCCTCGTAAACATAAGCATCACTGTATAAGACTATGCTCTGTTAGATATACTTCTCTCTGTCTTACACACACCTGCGAGCTGGGGCGTTCCTCGAGCTTAGCACGGAGTTCTAAACGACCTGAACTTCCTTCAATGTTAATGAATTGAGCACCCTGCGCAATGGTCTGTAATGCAACACCACATTAAAACGAAAACGTGTGTATAGAGAGGGATGTGAGCAATATCACATAAAACCAGAATAGTTGGCTGTGCTTACCTTTTCAACTTGTTCAGTAAGTATCTCGTCCATTTCATTCCGAAACAATTATTAATAGTATTAATTAAGTGAACAAGATAGAAATATCACTATACTGTGTATGTGGTGTGTGTACATGAGTGTGAGAGAGAAGGGTGGTTTATGATTTTACCTGTAAGAGTCGAAGGTCAGCCATCAGATTCATTGCCTATATTAGAATGGAAATCCAGTTTATTGTTTGCAAATAATTTGTTTATTATGACACCATATTACATGTTTTACATTAAACGAGTGTGGATTCAAGAAAGATGGAAGATTTCCATGGAATACCTGATCTTTAAGTGCAAATTCATAACAAAACACTAAAGTTTTCTATGGAAAACTAAGCAGGTGGTGCGCTCCACGAAAAACACAGAAAAATGGAAGATTTCTGTGGCATGTAACGATCTTGTTGCAAATTCATAACAAAATAAGGGAGAATACAAGCAGGTGGGTTGAATTCATAAAAGAGCTCCACGAAAAACACAGACTTTTGTATGAGATGTGCAAAATATAGATACTTCACTGGATATTCCCTTCACTCTTCCATTGCGAGGAGCCGGAGGAACCCTAGTCCTGCTCGTTCCATATATACTCATCGGAAAATTTTCAAAAAAGTATATTCTTATTGAATTGTGATTATCTCCGTGGCACATGGTGAGTTTGTGATTTTAAGTTATGATATTAATTACTTAATAACATTTAACCTAGTTATTATTTTAGTATACTGATTTTATTGTTAAATTGATTAGTGAGTTTATTCCTAAGTTAAACCCTTAACTTAGTTATTATTTTTGAGTTTATCTTTTACGATAGATCTTTAAACCAATTATTATTCTTAACTTGATTAATGATTCTTAATTTAATTATAATTCTTAATTTGATGAGTTTATTCCTAAACTAGATTTGTTAGAGTTTTTACTCAGAGGGCCACCATGGCAACACGTGGTTGCCCTTTCGGCATTGACACCATGTGTGAGTAACGTTAAGTCTTTAAGAAAATCCCTAAAGCCTTACTCATATAAGACTTTAGGTCTTACCCAAAGTCCCCCTTATAACAACAACTACCACCCAAGTAGATTTTAAGATCATGCTTTAGATAGGCTCATGCCCTAACACAGGAGTACAACCCGAGGTACCCTAACCCACAACTAATTCTATTGGACAAGTCATATCTTAGTCCTAGGGTTAATACTTAGTGAGAACACAAGTGTGTGCCATAAATAAACACAAAGCAAACTCCTCAAGACTAAGTTTGAATAACCCTAAATACATAACCTTTCGAGTGTCTCATTAATAGGCTCTTGCTAATAAACTTAGGTTGTTCAACCTTTGGATCTCAAGAAGAAGACCCTCTTTAGCCAAGTGTTCCAATAACACATTCAATTAAGAAACTTAATCTCTCTTGAGTGAATGCCCAAGGCTTAATGCCTACTTGTTAAAGTTGAGCCCATGAGACAACCCCAAAGGGCATGCCTCAAGGGTTATATTGTGTGCCATCCAACCTAGTGTTATATCTTCATGTGACACTGGTTCTTAAGACATAGGTTATCATGCCATAACCCCTTAGATTCAAGAGTTAAACTAGTGCCACAAACGTGGCTCTCAAATGCCAACTCTAGAACCCCTTTGTAAACCCTTAGGAACTACCTATTAACCCCCACAATTAGACAAGAATACAAATTTGCCCTGCTTAGTTATGAGTGTTACCCTTAGCTTGATATGGAGAGGCTAGAGACACGCCTCAACCTTTAACACTTGAAACATGCAGTGCAACAAAACCTCCCAAGCATGGATTTGCCAACGTTAAGGGTAGGTTACCACAAAGGTGGGATGTACCACTAGTGTTTGAAAGTTGAGGTAGCACAATACGACATAAGCTAGAGCTTGCACCAATAAAAGAATAATGAGCTCAATCATGAGCTTATGAATTCTCATTACATATACTATTTAATCCTGTTTTCCTATCGCCATCACGAAATCTCATTCATAATGGGAATATACATGATGAGTTTTAATTTAATGACCCATTGACCCCTAAAAACCCTAACATAAGGGGTTTAGGGCATGGAATGAGGTCAACCCTAGGCACTAAAACTAACCAATAAACCAACTAGGACACGAAAATGAGGGTAAGATTTTCTTAAATGGAAGTACTAGCTTCACCTAGAGTTTCTTTAAATACCTAATAACACTGGGCTGAACCATTATTAAATACTCAAGTGCATTACTTAACATAGTTTGGTAGGTAACAATAGTCAACGTCCTCAATAAGCTTTTCATGGTGCAAGTTTCTGATAAAGTCATACATTTGCAGAAGTCAATATATTAATATTTTGCATGGACTTCAGCAATCATAGTAAAAACTATGACTGCTCTAGTAAAACTAATAACTTAATGTAGTGAGTTTATCTTTAAATTGGATCCTTAACCGAATTGTTATTCTTAACTTGATTAGTTTATGTTTAACCTTATGTTTGGGTTTAATTATTTAATGACTCTTAATTTAATTGTAATTCTTAACTTGATGAGTTTATTCCAAAACTAAATCCTTAACCCAATTGTTATTCTTAACCTGGTGAGTTTAACTCATTTATTAATTAAATTATTAACTTAGTTGTTATTCTTAACTTGGTAAGTTTATCCTTAAACTAGATACTTAACCTAGTTATTATTCTTAACTTAATAAATTTATCCTTAAGCTATATTCTTAACCCAATTGTCATCTTTAACCTGACCTATTAACCAATTATCCTTTAGTTGAACTTTTAACCCACCTTAACTTTGTGAGTTTAGGATAATTATCATATTAAATGTATAATGACTATTAAATTGAATTTAAAGTAACCATCAAATGAAATTTAGGGTAACCATTGAGATGGAATTCAAAATTATTATTAATGAGATTTAAGATGGCTATTGAATAGAATTTATAATGATCATGGATGGAACATTATTTACATACACACATTGAATAAACTTCTTATTATATAAGATGTGAACAACTCATGGTGTACGGTCCACGTGTATGACTGCATGCACACATACTATTATTAGCATAGTGAATTTTGATAACCATCATATTGGTTTTAATTTGGGCCACTTGCTCCTGTATATAAGCTAAGGTTTTAGACTAATACAATATAGACATTTTTATATTCCGAGCTCTCACAATGGTGGAGGTAAGAGGCACCTTTCATTGTCCCTATAGAATGCTTGAATTTGTGTCTTTTTTGTAAATCTTCTTTGTCTTTTTAGATCTAGCTTTTTCATTATTGTAAATTTCTCCTTTTTTTCTTTTTCATTCATGAATGCACAACATGCAAATCCTTTGTTTGTGGAACAATTACTTATGCAGTTGTTGGATGCCTTGCGGATGCAACTAAACAATCACTCTCAATTGATGGCAGTGTTCATAGTTCAAGGTCCTACTCCTACTCCTACTATGAATCCTCACATCCGGCCGGATTTCTTTCGCAAAAATCCTAAGGATGATGTATCATTGGTTTGACCACTTCACTGTGGTCACTACATATCATTCATGGGATGATGCTCGATGTTTGTGCGAGTTTCCTACTTGTCTTTAAGGGATAGCGTTGTAATGGTACAATATTCTGGACGTTGCAACACATGGGGATTAGAGTATTCTTTCAACAATCTTCAAACATGTGTTTGGGCATGCTAACAACTATGATAATGCTTTTCAACAGTTGCATTATATTCATTAAGAGCCATCTAAGTTGGCGATGCAGTTTAGTGTTTGCTTTTAGAGCTTTTCGCTACATGCAAAACCTAACATGTCAAAGTGCATCAAGTTATGTTCTGGCTAGCACTTTGTTAAGACCTTGTGGGGCTTGTGTATGCACTTGCTCCAATGACTCTTGACGATGCTCTACAACTGGCACAACAATATGAGTCATTGCCTCTCCAACTTGCAACTTTATGTTCTCTAGTTCCACTTCATGCTGGTGCTCCAATGGAGGTTGATGTTGTTGTGCATGTGTACCAACACAAGGTTGGGGCTGTGGATGTGACGTGCAGTTTGTTGTTGGGCATATGATGAGGTTGGACACACGTATCAATGTTGTTGATGTTTTCCCAATTGACATCCTCCATTTCCGGGGTGGAGGCTTTGGCGACAACAACGTTCGATTTGCGCTGCTATAGTGGAAGGTCTTAATGCAGTGGATCTTTTAGGAAAATAAAAAATTGCACGAGTAGAGGAGGGTCATCGTGTGAATAAGTTGGTGACCTCTTTGTCTTTCTTTTGAGAGTATCATCAAGGGGTTCACTTGACACCAGTTCATCCTTTACTTTTCAAGTTCAATTCAATAACATGACATGTCTTATTTTTTTTAGTATTAGAATACATGTTCGAGTTTGTCTTCTATCTATAGTTTGTTGCTACATGTTGCAATTTTCATTTATGCCGTGCAGTCAAACTAGTCTTCATTCTTTACAAAAATGGACACACTCATGCTTGTTCGTGGGATGAGACTGACATCGTTGTTCATGTGGACAATCATGAACTTGAGATTCAATTTTGTGGGTGGTGCCAAGTTAAGCTTTTGACTATGGATTGAGTAATTAATAATCATGCCAATTGTGACTTTGAAAAGTCTCTCTATTGTTTGGTTCTCTCTTATTTTTCTTCTGTTCCTCTTACTTGTATTCCACTTTATTCATTTGCTTTTACCTTTGCTTTCATCACTTTTGTTTCACCCTTATTTCCTACCATTTTTTTCTTTATGTTCTTCCATTCCCTTTTAAACCCCTTAGATGATAATTGTGAGGCAGTCATTGATCAACTCAATGAGTATATTGATCTTTTTACTTTAACTTGTCGTCTGTAGTGAAGATTGCAACATGTCACTCTATTCCAACTAGAGATGCTAGGCCGATCAAGGTACTTATTTGGCATTGATCACCAAAAGAGTTTAAAATCTTATGGGCAAATGTTAAGGAGATGTTGAAGAAGGGTGTTATCCAAAAGTTTTGAAGTCCTTAAGCATGTGAATCTCATCTTATGACGAAGATGGATGGGAGATTCAATTTTGCATTTATTATGGCATGTTAAATGATGTGACTATTTCATATGCTTACAATCTTCTGAATCAACTAAGGCAAAGCCGTTGGTTCACCAAGTTAGATTTCACATTTGAATATTGGCAAGTTCCAATGGCTAACATGGACATTTTCAAGACTGCTTTTTGGACACCATTTGGCTTGTATAAGTTCTTAGTGATGCCTTTCGGTTTGAGCAATGCTCTAGCCATTTTCCAATGTATGATGGACGAGGTTCTTTTATAATATGTTGGAGGTGACTACTGACTTCATAGATGATGTTTTAATTCACTTGGAAAGAATATGGGAGGAGCATGTTTGTGATGTACGCAAGGTTTTGAATCGGTTACGAGAAGTTGGTTTGAAGTTGAAGTAGTCTAAATGTGTGTTTGGATCCAAGAACACCACTTATCATGGCTATCGCATTTCCTATAAAGGTTTACAAGTCAATCATGACAAACTTGTTGTAGTTTAGTTCCCTACACCGAAGTGTGTGAATGATGTGCAATGCTTTCTTGGCAAGGTACAATATCTTAGCCATTTTGTAAATCATCTTTCAGATCGTATTGCACCGTTGCGGGTGTTGTTAAAGTCATCAATGTCGTGTTTGATATTCAGTGTCCGCAAAGTGCAGAGTTAAATTTGCCATTTTTGAATGAGGTTCATGAAGATAAAAAGGTTGAGCCGTGGATTTGAAGGCTTTGTGATGGATTCGAGAATCTTGCATCACTTGCTGATGATTTGCCTTTCAGGCACTTACATTCGCAATATTACCTTCAAGATGACCTTCTTTATTTTGTGGGGACTAATTTGGATGATCATTTGC
Source organism: Selaginella tamariscina (assembly GCA_003024785.1). Lineage (NCBI taxonomy): Eukaryota > Viridiplantae > Streptophyta > Lycopodiopsida > Selaginellales > Selaginellaceae > Selaginella > Selaginella tamariscina. Next base: position 80,529 of record PUQB01000337.1, on the reverse strand, counting down.
GGTTGGTGGTGCCTTCACTTCCTCCACGCTTACTATGACTTTCATGTTCTCAATGGGCACATGGGACATCGTCGTGTGATTGAGAAGCTGCACAAATGTTTTTTTTTGCCAGAGTTGCAAAGAGATGTGATTCAATATGTGCGTAGTTGTGTATATTATTAAGTTCGCAATACTCCCTCGTGTACTTCAGAAGGATGATTGGAGTCAATTGCAATTTCTCATCCGTTTAAGTTGGTGGCGTTTAATTTTCTGCGATTGATTGCTAGCAACGAGATGTTATTATTAACTCATTGGGTGGAAGCTGGTACTCTTGCTAGTGCGATTGCCTTTACCGTTGGCTAGTTTCACCTTAATTGAGTTGTGTTTCAGCATTCTTGTCTTGAGCAGATTCTCTTGGATAATAGTCCTACATTTATGACTGAGGTATTTCATATTTTAACATCTTGGCTAGGGATACACCACACCTTCACAAGTACTTATCATTCTTAAACATATGGTTTCATGGAACAACTTGTCAAGACTTCCAAGGGGATGATTACAAAGTACGTGAACTTTCAACATTTAGATTGAAATAGTTATTTACCGTCTTTCCAGTATGCTTATGTCACTGGAATATATAATTATGTTGGTACTTCACCATATAAGCTCTTATGTGTTGCCGACAAAGTTGGGTCTACCTTCTCAGTTGCCACGAGCTACTGATGCTAGGTCCTAGGATTGGTATTTGGCAAACATTCTTTCATTGGTTCGAGCAGAGTTTACAGAACACTTGGGCCACATACAAGTGGGACAACAATAGTGCTACAACTTTCATCATCGTCCAACTATGAAATATAAAGTGGATGAGTTGGTGTTGGTTTGTTTCTCAAGCTTACGATACGTGATTTAGATAAGAGTCTTCTTGCTCAGTGGAAAGGACCATATCGAATGCTATGGCAAGTAGGACTGCAAATTTATGAGCTTGAACATGACATTCAACCTAATCCTTCAAAGATTGTGTATGTGCAATAGCTGAAGCATTTCGTGCAATAGGGTCAGGAACAAGTTGTGCTGCATACAGATCCACTAATGCCTCCTCATGACGTTCTTTCATATCCAAGCCCATCTATTAGAGAACCCTAACCACCTTTCATCCCTCAAAAGGAAGACATGATGTAAGGTCCATGTGTACGGTTGCATGCACACATACTATTGTTACTATAATAGATTTTAATAACCATCACACTTGCTTTTATATATAAACTAGGGTTCTAGGCTAATATAATATACACATTCAATATTCCGATTTCTCACAATGGATTTAAATGTGCACTTTATAGTTTTACAAAAATATATATAATTAAAACTATTAAAAAACCAAAGGGGACCTTATTCATTAGGGTTTGTCAAATCGTGTATTCTGCGAAATAATATAATGATAATCCAGGTGATTTTATCAATTAATTTTGCAATTGAATACTTTTATTTTAAATGCTTTATTAAATCGATGAAATCACACATTGTGCTTATACATAAGAATCCAAAAGATTGAAAAAACTTTAAAAATGTCATTACTTTAAGATATATTTTTAAAATAAGTCCTTTCTTTTATATTTCATTCTTATATAATTAAATGAATTTGATATTTTTATTTTTAAAGCTTTCATCGACAATTCAATTAACATGATTAAGCCCAAATTGTAAACCAAGGTCAAACACACAGAGCTATGCATATATAACACCTATGCCTTCCTCTCTCTCACAAACCCACCCACACACCACACACACACACACACACACACATGTCAAGAGAATGCTCTCCTCTGTTACACACACATGGACTTTCATTAACACGCACAAACACATGTGGGCACACACACAGTCTTGTGTTTCTCTTCTCAAACGCACTTGCACTTTCATCAACATACATGTACATACCCATCAAATTTTATAATTGAGAATTACATATACAAACTCGTAATACCTTTCAAGAACACATGCTCATACACAAATTATTTATTGTGTATTACGAATTACAGACACAAAAACACAATGTGTGTAATATGTTTCTGTACATACTGTACACACATGTAGCCAGCCAGAGAGAACCGTCGAGTATTATCTCAAACTATGTAATATATCATATCTATAGTACCCCCACTCACATACACACGCGTAAGTACATTGGATCTAAAATACATTCAAATGTACACACACATTATATATATCCATGTATGTATGTAAATGCTTAAGTGATGGAGTCCGAACTGAAGGTACACACAACTACACACACGCACACACAGGAAAAGCCTTAAAAACATGTACTGATTTATATACACAAAGCAAACATTACAAGTTGATAAGTTGTTAATGGTTACCTAAATCTTTATCTTATAGACAACTCTACCACCTCGGTATCCTGAATCCCAGTTTACATCCACGTGTGGAGCTGGATCAGGATGTATGTCAAAAGTTAATGTGTGGCCCGTAAGGATACAATCAGGAACCTCGGATCGCAGCTCATTGCAAGATCGTGGACTATGACATGACGTTGGGGAAGATTAATGCATTCTTTGTCAATGGCATCTGTTTTTGATATTTCCAAATGATATAAACGATCTTTGTGGACGATGAATCCCCCCACCTTCATTAATATAAATTACCATAAGTACCTATGTGTGTATATATTTACGAACAACTCGCCTGATGAGTCGTCATCACCACGCACTAAGTCGGGTTGTGTTACACCAAATGATCCGTTCGGAAGGCCAGCAGGAATGTACAAACTTGAGTTCTACATGTTCACATCTCACACATGAATATGTGTATACACACACGCACACCTACATTCATATATATGTGATTTTACACATGCGTTTTACCTGAGTGAGTGGCAGGGTGTAAAACAAGTTGGGAGTGAACTTGTCACCTGTAAATGTAAGGGAGCCTACCCAAAGGTGCTCGTTTATAATTGCATCCGGCACAAGAATGCATAGCAGTTTAGTAAGAGTTCGCCCAACATGTTCCACACTGATCACGTCGGCTATAGTCAGAGGCCGTTCGCTCTGTAATATAAAGAGGGTAAGACAAGTTTTGCACAGAGCTAAGAGAGAGTGAAAGAAAGAGTATAAGTCATGACTTCAGGTCTTACTGCTTGTTTGTAGGAAGTGCACTGCAGTTGATTCGCTGTCAAATCCATAGTACACAAGGTATGATCAGCTGTAACAGCAACAAAGTATCCAGAGAGTATCCGCATGAGGTTGCAAGTTGTGGTGAGGCTATGGATTACAGTAATCCCTACATGTCGGAAATTTCTATAGCAAAGTAAACTGGCGTCCCAAGGGTCATAAAACACCTATACAAAAAAGCTTTTCAATACTATACCTATACCTATACATGCGTGTGTGTGTGCGTGTGTGATACCTGGAAATTCTCAACAACCATTCCTGTAGTGTGGTTCAGGCCAAGGTAGAGGCAGATCTGGAATGACGACCCGGAAGTTCGATAAGTTCACCAGAGAGGAACGAACGAGCTGTTTGTGACGTTTGATAAAAACGTGGGTGTGGAACTCGGTATTCTCTGTCACAGCACCTGGAAACTGTAGGTGAGAGAAGCGTGGTTTTCCTTGGTGGTAGCAGAAAAATTGAGGAGGAAGTGTATCTCCACGTCCAAAGTGAAACCATGTTCCATTCATTTTCTCATCGGCCTGCCTCGCAGTTGCAGTAGCAGCAAAGCTGGGCTCAATCTGACGTTGAAAATAAAACCATTTCTCAGATGCTCCCACAAAACGTGTTGTTATGTGTATCCTCATTCGTCTGTGTTTCTGGGGGTAAAGCAACTCGGAAGCTCGGTTCGACTTCCTCTCCAGGAACCCCAGCAATGATATTAATATACCCACGCTGGTCCTCGTAACATAAGCATCACTGTATAAGATCTATTCTCTGTTAGATATACTTCTCTCTTTCTTTTACACACACACACACCTGCGAGCTGGGGCGTTGTGCCAACGTTCTTCGAGCTTAGCACGGAGTTCTGAACGACATGAGCTTCCTTCAATGTTAATGAATTGAGCACCCTGCGCAATGGTCTGAATGCAAGACCACATTAAAACAAAAAACGTGTGTATAGAGAGGGATGTGAGCAATATCACATAAAAATACAGCGAGAATATGTCAATTGTGCATACCTTTTCAACTTGTTCAGTAAGTAGCTGTTCTGAAAACCATAGTATTAGTTAAGTGAACAGATAGAAATAGCACTATACTATGTTTGCCTATATTAGAATGAAAACCCAGTTTATTGTTTGCAAATAATTTATATATTATGACACCAACTTACATGTTTTACATGAAACGAGTGCGGATTCACGCAGAAAGATAGAATATTTCCATCAAAGTGCAAATTCATAATAAAACATAAAAGTTTTCTATGGAAAACTAAAAAGGGGAAAACAAAACAGGTAGATGGTGAGATTAAATTCATAAAAAAATTCAAAGAAAAACACAAAAAATGGAAAATTCCATGGCATATCATGATTTAAATGCAAACTTTTATGAAAAACTAAGGGAAAAAAGCTCCACAAAAACCACAGATTTTTATATGAAATGTGCGAAGTATAAACAAAAAATTAGATACTTCACTGGATAATTCCATGTCACTCTTCATTGCGAGGACCTGCAGAAACCCTAGTTCTCCTCGTTCCATATATACTACGCGAGAAATTTTCCTAAAAAAATATATTCTCATTAAATTGTGATTATACATGCACACGCACGTAGACACACGCGCACGCAGAACACCGTATGGAAGGACTTATAATATTATGTAAGCAACTCATTGTGTTTAATATTAACAGAGGGTTTAACCGTCAATGTTTATACTTTAAATTTATGAAAATATATATAATTAAAATGTTTTATGCTGTTAGTAAGGCCATTAAGCTCACATGCACAAAAGGGCACATACACTTTCTTATAACCTACGGATTAGGGTTTAACGGGATATTTTACATATATATATATATATATATATTACATATTCACGTGCTTGTGATTGAATATTTTGCTTTTAAATACCTTATTAAATTAGTTAAATAAGTAAACCTACCATCCAACACATGATTACACACAAGAATCCAAAAGATTGAAAAAACTAATGCAAAATGTACTCCTTCTATCATCATTTAGCCTTGATAATGTTATTAAGTTTAATTACATTTTTATATATAAATAATATATATCAAATACTTTAGTTATATATTATAACATTGTATTAAAAAATCAAAAAGAAGATAAATATATAATTTTAATTTATTTTGATAAATATTTATTTTGAAATACTTCTTTTCTTTTATATTTTATTATAAATATATTAGTATTAATTGCACTATTTTTATATTTTCAAAACTTTCATTTACATTTCAATTAACTTTCATCAATACGTAAAATGTTTTTTGGTGGGACAAACTATGCCATTGAAAATATGTTTTGTAAAAATCTTGTCATTAAAATAGATTCACAGTTGCACGATCGTCTAATGTTCTTGGCCATAGGATTTAAGCAATGGTTCTGATTCCAAAGACCCTGAGATTGGCAGCCGAGATTCACCTTGGGGTGCATTGCTTTATCAGAACTGCTAAAATGTAACTGAATATTCCGATTAATCAATTGTTGAATCCCCACGAGGTCATGTGAACTCCCACTGGACACTACCTTTTCCTTTTGGGTGAAGATGCAACATATCATTTGATAATTAAATCTGCACTTTGTATATTAACATGCCTGCATTGTGTCATTATGTGAGTGAATGCAGTGTTATTAATGCTTTATAATGTTTTAATAAGGCCTAGTTAGATGAAACAACTTGGCAACATGAAAATGGTACCGCCCAGGTAACCTAGTTACCCATGATTGGATGCAAGAACCCTAGCAAGGTGCCTTCACTTGGGGTGACGAAATCTCTTCCATGCAGTATAGTGCCCGTGCACGGAGGATCGAAAAGCAAGAGTTGCCTTAATTGCACATATGTTCTTCTGCTTGGTGAATTCAAACTCAACAACAAGGATGTTGAAAATTCAAATGTAGCAGCCTAGTATATAAAAGGTGGCCCAAAAATGGACTACAATTTTTCATTCCTTGCTAAGTGTTGCCCAAGCTGCTCACAAATCGTTAGAGAAGGTATGCGAATTGTTGTTTGTTGATTTTGATGCAAAAATAAAATGTTAATGCAAATGCAATTGAGACCACTTGTATTTTTTCTTCGTGCTTATAATTCTCGTGTGACTTATATGTTGTAGTCACGCAAATGAAAATAGACCTAACCACATCGGCAATCCCAACGAGGAAAAATCTCTTAACGCCAGCATGCATGTCGCTGCGAAAACCAATTTCGAGAGCCAAATGCCAACATTTGGCCATGCTACATCATCATAGAAGATGTTTAGGTCGCCAACACTACCGAAAATGAGTACCACCTCAATAACTTGTCTAAAAATGATTCTAGCCATCGTGCATTTTGATCCAGTTCCAAGCGTGTATGGTTTGGCTTTTGTTGAGTAGATATTATTGAGGTAAGCACCAAGACTTTTAGGCTAAAGTAATATGGACAACTTTAGGTAAATAACTTAAACAACTGTAAGGCAAAGTAACATGGCAAGGTAAAGTAATATGGACAACTTTAGGTAAATTAACTTAAACAACTGTAAGACAAAGTAACATGGCAAGGCAACTTAGAAGTTCCTTATTCTAAGTATTACCCTGAGATTAGAGTCCATAACCCACACTTACTTACTAGGTAGGTGTTTATTAAAGAGTTATAGATCTCATAACCAACTCTCTATGTCAATTCAGACGTGTTAGCAAAAAGTGTAGAGTATTTTTAAAACTTAACATTAGCTAAACCCTAAAACACAACACCACTTTTAGGCAATTCTACTAACCATAAAGAGTAGGCTTCGATATCAATTATCAAAGTTTTTACTCGAAGAGCTAACACGTGGTTGTCAAGTGGCCTTTCGGCATCAACACCCTGTTCTGTGTGAGCAACACTAAGTCTTTCAAGACAACCCATAAGTTTGACTCAGATGTGCAATTAAGTATAAGACTAAGTTCCCTTTTATAATGACTACTTTCCAAACCCATAGGATAACCTAAATAAACTTTAAGAGTTTGCCCCATGAGACCTAGATATGGTCATGGCTTAATCCCACCAAGAAGATGTGTCACACATATACCCTCATAACAAAGATAAGGCATTGTTACTTATCCTTTGAAGAATTACCTTAGTCCATGATTAAGGTGACAAGAGGTACCTTGACCCACAACTAACTCCTCCCCAAAGTTAAGTTTGGATAACCCTAAATACACGACCTTGGGAGTGTTTCATGAACGAGCTCTTGCTGACGAGCTTAGGTTGTTCAACCTTTGTATTTCAAGAAGAAGATCCTCTTAGTCGACTGTGACAATAGTAATCCGGTTAAGAGACCTAACCTCTCTTTAACGAATGCACAAGGCTTGAAACCCTAATGTGAGCACAAGCATGCCTACTTGTTAAAGTACCTAACCCCTCGATGTTGAGCTCATGAGAAAATCCCAAAGGGCGTGCCTCAAGCATTGTACCATGTGTCATCCAATATAATTCATGTGACATTGTTTCCCAAAACATGGACTATCATGTTATAACCCCTTAGATTCAAGAGTTACACCAGGTGCCATGAACGTGGCTCTCAAATATCAATTTTAAAACCCCCTTTGTGAAACCTCGGGAACTTGGTAAATAAAACATGTTAGCTAAAATCCCATGCCCATAGTTGGACAAAGACACCGATGTGTTATACTTAGTTGTGAATGGTACCTTCTAGCTTGATGTAGGAGGATTACATGCTTCAACCTTTGACTTCGAAATGTGCAATCCGACAGGACTTCCTAGGCCAACGTTAAGGGTAGGTTACCTCAGAAGTGAGATGTACTTGTATTGTTTAGAAATTAAGGCGGCACAATAGAGGGTTGTGCCTTAACAACACAAGATAAAGCTTGCACAAATAAGAGAATAACGAACTCGTCATAAATCTATAAACTTTATGTACATGTAATATTCAATATATGTGATAAAGGCCCCCATGTTTTCCTAGGGTAACATGGAATCTCATTCTCAATAGTAATCGAAATATACTTAATGAGTAATTTAAATCCATTGACTCCTAAACCCTAACTTAAGCATGGTTAGGGCAACCCTAAGGCTGTGTTTACTCATATCCGACATGCCAAATTCACTTAAATTAAACTAATAACTTAACCGGGATATGAAAAATGAGGATAAGAGTTTTTTATACTAGCTTTGTTTAGAGTTTCTTACAAATATCTAATGACACCGAGCCGAACCATTATTAGATATTCAAGACTTAGTTAAACCCAAATATAAGGTTAAGCATAAATTAATCAAGTTAAAAATAAACAATTCGGTTAAAGATCCAATTTAAAGATAAATTCACTAAATTAAAAATAAAACTAATAATTATTTTTACTAGAGCAAATCATAGTCTTTATATAATTGTTCTTTACTTTGATGCTAAGTATTATTACTTACTAAATTGTGTTGATAAGTCTTAATGTTATAAGAAATATTTAATGACTCTTAATTTAATTGTAATTTTAACTTGATGAGTTTATTCTTAAACAAGATTTTTAACTCATTTGTTATTCTTAACTTGTGAGTTTATCCCTAAGTTATGTTCTTAACTCATTAAATTGAATCATTAACTTAGTTGTTATTTTTAACTTGGTGAGTTTAATTTAAAAGTGAATATTTAACCTAGTTTTATTCTTAACCTCCTTAAATTGTATTCTTAACCTAATTAAACCTATTAATTAATTATTATTCTTAACATGGTAAGTTTATTCTTAGGTTGAAGTTTAATCCACCTTAACTTTTGACATTTAAGATAATTATTAGATTAAATGTATAATAATTTAAAGTAAATGCAAGATGAAATTTAGGGTAATTATTGAAATGGAATTCAAAATTACTGTTAATGAAGAGATTTAGGATGGATGTTTAATAGAATTTATAGCTACCATGGACGAAACATTATCTTAAGTACACACATTGAATAAACTTCTTATTATATAAAAATTGAACAACTCGTGGGTTTAACGGTGCACTTTATAGTTTTACAAAATACATATAATTGAGAGCTTATTGATTAGGGTTTGTCAATCATGTATTCTATGAAATATATATGCTAATATATGATAATCCAGGTGATTTTATCAATTAATCTTGCATTGCATACTTCTATTTTAAATGCTTTATTAAATCAATGAAATCACACACGTGCTTATACATAAGAATCCAAAAGATTGAAAAAAACATTAAAAATGTCATTACTTTAAGATATATATTTTAAATAAGTCCTTTCTTTTATTTTCATTCTTATATAATTAAATGAATTTAATATTTTTATTTTTAGAGCTTTCATTGACAATTCAATTAACATGATTAAGCCAAATTGTAACCAAGGTCAAACACACAAGTCCCTCTTGAAAGCTATGCATATATAAACCTATGCCTTCCCTCTCTCACAAACCCCCCCCCCCCCCCCACACATACACACATGTCCAAGAGAATGCTCCCTCTGTTACACACACATGGACTTAAACACATGTGGGCACACACACCAGTTTTGTTTCTCTTCTCAAACGCACTTGCACTTTCATCAACATACATGTACATACCCATCAAATTTTATAATTGAGAATTACATATACAAACTCGTAATACCTTTCAGAACACATGCTCATACACAAATTATTTATTGTGTATTACGAATTACAGACACAAAAACACAATGTGTGTAATATGTTTCTGTACATACTGTACACACATGTAGCCAGCCAGAGAGAACCGTCGAGTATTATCTCAAACTATGTAATATATCATATCTATAGTACCCCCACTCACATACACACGCGTAAGTACATTGGATCTAAAATACATTCAAATGTACACACACATTATATATATCCATGTATGTATGTAAATGCTTAAGTGATGGAGTCCGAAACTGAAGGTACACACAACTACACACACGCACACACAGGAAAAGCCTTAAAAACATGTACTGATTATATACACAAAGCAAACATTACAAGTTGATAGTTGTTAATGGTTACCTAAATCTTTATCTTATAGACAACTCTACCACCTCGGTATCCTGAATCCCAGTTTACATCCAAGATCATGGACTACGACATGACGTTGGGAGATTAATGCATTCTTTGTCAATGGCATCTGTTTTTTGATATTTCCAAATGATATAAACGATCTTTGTGGATGATATCCCCCCACCTTCATTAATATAAATTACCATAAGTACCTATGTGTGTATATATTTACAACAACTCGCCTGATGAGTCGGTCACACGCACTAAGTCGGGTTGTGTTACACCAAATGATCCGTTCGGAAGGCCAGCAGGAATGTACAAACTTGAGTTCTACATGTTCACATCTCACACATGAATATGTGTATACACACACGCACACCTACATTCATATATATGTGATTTTTACACATGCGTTTTACCTGAGTGAGTGGCAGGGTGTAAAACAAGTTGGGAGTGAACTTGTCACCTGTAAATGTAAGGGAGCCTACCCAAAGGTGCTCGTTTATAATTGCATCCGGCACAAGAATGCATAGCAGTTTAGTAAGAGTTCGCCCAACATGTTCCACACTGATCACGTCGGCTATAGTCAGCGGCCGTTCGCTCTGTAATATAAAGAGGGTAAGACAAGTTTTGCACAGAGCTAAGAGAGAGTGAAAGAAAGAGTATAAGTCATGACTTCAGGTCTTACTGCTTGTTTGTAGGAAGTGCACTGCAGTTGATTCGCTGTCAAATCCATAGTACAACAAGGTATGATCAGCTGTAACAGCAACAAAGTATCCAGAGAGTATCCGCATGAGGTTGCAAGTTGTGGTGAGGCTATGGATTACAGTAATCCCTACATGTCGGAAATTTCTATAGCAAAGTAAACTGGCGTCCCAAGGGTCATAAAACACCTGCACAAAAAAGCTTTTCAATACTTATACCTATACCTATACATGTGTGTGTGTGTATACCTGGAAATTCTCAACAACCATTCCTGTAGAGTGTGGTTCAGGCCAAGGTAGAGGCAGATCTGGAATGACGACCCGGAAGTTCGATAAGTTTACCAGAGAGGAACGAACGAGCTGTTTGTGACGTTTGATAAAAACGTGGGTGTGGAACTCGGTATTCTCTGTCACAGCACCTGGAAACTGTAGGTGAGAGAAGCGTGGTTTTCCTTGGTGGTAGCAGAAAAATTGAGAAGTGTATCTCCACGTCCAAAGTGAAACCATGTTCCATTCATTTTCTCATCGGCCTGCCTCGCAGTTGCGAGTAGCAGCAAAGCTGGGCTCAATCTGACGTTGAAAATAAAACCATTTCTCAGATGCTCCCACAAAACGTGTTGTTTATGTGTATCCTCATTCGCCTGTGTTTCTGGGGGTAAAGCAACTCGGAAGCTCGGTTTCCTCTCCAGGAACCCCAGCAATGATATTAATATACCCACGCTGGTCCTCGTAAACATAAGCATCACTGTATAAGACTATGCTCTATTAGATATACTTCTCTCTTTTCTTTACACACACACACCTGCGAGCTGGGCATTGTGCCAACGTTCTTCGAGCTTAGCACAGAGTTCTGAACGACATGAGCTTCCTTCAATGTTAATGAATTGAGCACCCTGCGCAATGGTCTGTAATGCAAGACCACATTAAAACAAAAAACGTGTGTATAGAGAGGGATGTGAGCAATATCACATAAAAATACAGCAAGAATATGTCAATTGTGCATACCTTTTCAACTTGTTCAGTAAGTAGCTGGTTCTGAAAACCATAGTGTTAGTTAAGTGAACAGATAAAAATAGCACTATACTATGTTTGCCTATATTAGAATGAAAACCAGTTTATTGTTTGCAAATAATTTATATATTATGACACCAACTTACATGTTTACATGAAACGAGTGCGGATTCAGCAGAAAGATAGAATATTTCCATCAAAGTGCAAATTCATAACAAAACATAAAAGTTTTCTATGGAAAACTAAAAAGGGAAAATACAAAGCAGGTAGATGGTGGGGTTAAATTCATAAAAATTCAAAGAAAAACACAAAAAGATGGAAAAATTTCATGGCATATCATGATTTAAGTGCAAACTTTTATGAAAAACTAAGGGAAAAAAGCTCCACAAAAAACACAGATTTTTATATGAAATGTACGAAGTATAAAAAATAAATTTAGATACTTACTTCACTGGATAATGCCATGTCACTCTTCATTGCGAGGACCTGCAGAAACCCTAGTTCTCCTCGTTCCATATATACTCATCTTCACCCATTTGACCACGCGAGAAATTTTCCTAGAAAAAGTATATTCTCATTAAATTGTGATTATACATGCACATGCACGTAGACACACGCATGCAGAACACACGTATAGAAGGACTTATAATATTATGTAAGCAACTCATTGTGTTTAATATTAACAGAGGGTTTAACTGTCAATGTTTATACTTTAAATTTATGAAAATATATATAATTAAAATGTTTTATGCTGTTAGTAAGGCCATTAAAATCACATGCACAAAGGGCACATACACTTTCTTATAACCTACGGATTAGGGTTTAACGGGATATTTTACATATGTATATGTATATGTATATATATATATATATATATATATATATATATTATATATTCACGTGCTTGTGATTGAATATTTTGCTTTTAAATACCTTATTAAATTAGTTAAATAAGTAAACCTACCATCCAACACATGATTACACACAAGAATCCAAAAGATTGAAAAAACTAATGCAAAATGTACTCCTTCTATCATCATTTAGCCTTGATAATGTTATTAAGTTTAATTACATTTTATATATAAATAATATATATCAAATACTTTAGTTATATATTATAACATTGTGTTAAAAAATCAAAAAGAAAGAAATATATATAATTTTAATTTATTTTGATAAATATTTATTTTGAAATACTTTTTTCTTTTATATTTATTATAAATATATTAGTATTAATTGCACTATTTTATATTTTCAAAACTTTCATTTATATTTCAATTAACTTTCATCAATACGTAAAATGTTTTTGGTGGGACAAACTATGCCATTGAAAATATGTTTTATAAAAAATCTTGTCATTAAAATAGATTCACAGTTGCACCGTCTAATGTTCTTGGCCATAGGATTTAAGCAATGGTTCTGATTCCAAAGACCCTGAGATTGGCAGCCGAGATTCACCTTGGGGTGCATTGCTTTATGCAGAACTGCTAAAATGTAACTGAATATTCCGATTAATCAATTGTTGAATCCCCACGAGGTCATGTGAACTCCCACTGGACACTACCTTTTCCTTTTGGGTGAAGATGCAACATATCATTTGATAATTAAATCTGCACTTTGTATATTAACATGCCTGCATTGTGTCATTATGTGAGTGAATGCAGTGTTATTAATGCTTTTTAATGTTTAATAAGGCCTAGTTAGATGAAACAACTTGGCAACATGAAAATGGTACCGCCCAGGTAACCTAGTTACCCATGATTGGATGCAAGAACCCTAGCAAGGTGCCTTCACTTGGGGTGACGAAATCTCTTCCATGCAGTATAGTGCCCGTGGACGGAGGATCAAGGGGAAGTTGATGAAATTGCTTCCAAAAGCAAGAGTTGCCTTAATTGCACATATGTTCTTCTGCTTGGTGAATTCAAACTCAACAACAAGGATTGTTGAAAATTCAAATGTAGCAGCCTAGTATATAAAAGGTGGCCCAAATAATGGACTAAATTTTTCATTCCTTGCTAAGCGTTGCCCAAGCTGCTCACAAATCGTTAGAGAAGGTATGCGAATTGTTGTTTGTTGATTTTGATGCAAAAATAAAATGTTAATGCAAATGCAATTGAGACCACTTGTATTTTTTCTTCGTGCTTATAATTCTCGTGTGACTTATATGTTGTAGTCACGCAAATGAAAATAGACCTAACCACATCGGCAATCCAACGAGGAAAAATCTCTTAACGCCAGCATGCATGTCGCTGCGAAAACCAATTTCGAGAGCCAAATGCCAACATTTTGGCCATGCTACATCATCATAGAAGATGTTTAGGTCGCCAACACTACCGAAAATGAGTACCACCTCAATAACTTGTCTAAAAATGATTCTAGCCATCGTGCATTTTGATCTAGTTCCAAGCGTGTATGGTTTGGCTTTTGTTGAGTAGACATTATTGAGGTAAGCACCAAGACTTTTAGGTAAAGTAATATGGACAACTTTAGGTAAATTAACTTAAACAACTGTAATGCAAAGTAACATGGCAAGGTAAAGTAATATGGACAACTTTAGGTAAATTAACTTAAACAACTGTAAGGCAAAGTAACATGGCAAGGCAACTTAGAAGTTCCTTATTCTAAGTATTATCCTGAGATTAGAGTCCATAACTCACACTTACTTACTAGGTGTTTATTAAAGAGTTATAGATCTCATAACCAACTCTCTATGTCGAATTCAGATGTGTTAGCAAAAAGTGTAGAGTATTTTAAAACTTAGCATTAGCTAAACCCTAAAACACAACACCACTTTTAGGCAATTCTACTAACCATAAAGAGTAGGCTTCGATATCAATTATCAAAGTTTTTACTCGAGAGCTAACACGTGGTTGCCAAGTGGCCTTTTGGCATCAACACCCTGTTCTGTGTGAGCAACACTAAGTCTTTCAAGACAACCTATAGAGTTTGACTCAGATGTGCAATTAAGTATAAGACTAAGTTCCCTTTATAATGACTACTTTCCAAACCTCATAGGATAACCTAAATAAACTTTAAGAGTCTTCCCCATGAGACCTAGATATGGTCATGGCTTAATCCACCAAAGAAGATGTGTCACACATATACCCTTGTGACAAAGATAAGGCATTGTTACTTATCCTTTGAAGAATTACCTTAGTCCATGATTAAGGTGACAAAGGTACCTTGACCCACAACTAACTCCTCCCCAAAGTTAAGTTTGAATAACCCTAAATACACAACCTTGGGAGTGTTTCATGAACGAGCTCTTGCTGACGAGCTTAGGTTGTTCAACCTTTGTATTCCAAGAAGAAGATCCCCTTAGTCAACTGTGACAATAGTACATCCAGTTAAGAGACCTAACCTCTCTTTAACGAATGCACAAGGCTTGAAACCCTAATGTGAGCACAAGCATGCCTACTTGTTAAAGTACCCAACCCTCGATGTTGAGCTCATGAGAAAATCCCAAAGGGCGTGCCTCAAGCATTGTACCATGTGTCATTCAACATAATTCATGTGACATTGTTTCCCAAAACATGGACTATCATGTTATAACCCTTAGATTCAAGAGTTACACCAGATGCCATGAACGTGGCTTTCAAATATCAACTTTAAAACCCCTTTGTGAAACCTCAGGAATTTAGAATAAAACATGTTAGCTAAAATCCCATGCCCATAGTTGGACAAAGACACCGATGTGTTATACTTAGTTGTGAATGGTACCTCTAGCTTGATGTGAAGGAGGGCTACATGCTTCAACCTTTGACCTTCGAAATGTGCAATCCGACAGGACTTCCTAGGCCAATGTTAAGGGTAGGTTACTTCGGAAGTGAGATGTACTTGTATTGTTTAGAAATTAAGGCGGCACAATAGAGGGTTGTGCCTTAACAACACAAGATAAAGCTTGCACAAATAAGAGAATAACGAACTCGGTCATAAATCTATAAACTTTATGTACATGTAATATTCAATATATGTGATAAAGGCCCCATGTTTTCCTAGGGTAACATGGAATCTCATTCTCAATAGTAATCGAAATATACTTAATGAGTAATTTAATGATCCATTGACTCCTAAACCCTAACTTAAGCATGGGTTAGGGCAACCCTAAGGCTGTGTTTACTCATATCCGACATGCCAAACTCACTTAAATTAATCAATAACTTAACCGGGATATGAAAATGAGGATAAGAGTTTTTTATACTAGCTTTGTTTAGAGTTTCTTACAAATATCTAATGACACGAGCCGACCATTATTAGATATTCAAGGACTTAGTTAAACCCAAATATAAGGTTAAGCATAAATTAATCAAGTTAAAAATAACAATTCGGTTAAAGATCCAATTTAAAGATAAATTCACTAAATTAAAAATAATAACTAAAATTATTTTTACTAGAGCAATCATAGTCTTTATTATAATTGCTCTTTACTTTGATGCTAAGTATTATTACTTACTAAATTGTGTTGATAAGTCTTAAATGTTATAAGAAATATTTAATGACTCTTAATTTAATTGTAATTCTTAACTTGATGAGTTTATTCTTAAACAAGATTTTTAACTCATTTGTTATTCTTAACTTGGTGAGTTTATCCCTAAGTTATGTTCTTAACTCATTAAATTGAACCATTAACTTAGTTGTTATTTTTAACTTAGTGAGTTTAATTTAAAAGTGAATATTTAACCTAGTTATTATTCCTAACCTCCTTAAACTGTATTCTTAACCTAATTAGACCTATTAATTAATTATTATTCTTAACATGGTAATTTATTCTTAGGTTGAACTTTTAACCCACCTTAACTTTTTAAATTTAAGATAATTATTAGATTAAATGTATAATAATTTAAAGTAAATGCAAGATGAAATTTAGGGTAACTATTGAAATGGAATTCAAAATTACTGTTAATGAAGAGATTTAGGATGGATGTTTAATAGAATTTATAGCTACCATGGACGAAACATTATCTTAAGTACACACATTGAATAAACTTCTTATTATATAAAATGTGAACAACTCGTGGGTTTAACGGTGCACTTTATAGTTTTACAAAAATACATATAATTGAGAGCTTATTGATTAGGGTTTGTCAAATCATGTATTCTATGAAAATATATATGCTAATATATGATAATCCAGGTGATTTTATCAATTAATCTTGCAATTGCATACTTCTATTTTAAATGCTTTATTAAATCAATGAAATCACACTCGTGCTTATGCATAAGAATCCAAAAGATTGAAAAAACATTAAAAATGTCATTACTTTAAGATATATATTTTAAAATAAGTCCTTTCTTTTATATTTCATTCTTATATAATTAAATGAATTTAATATTTTTATTTTTAGAGCTTTCATTGACAATTCAATTAACATGATTAAGCCCAAATTGTAACCAAGGTCAAACACACAGTCCCTCTTGAAAGCTATGCATATAAACACCTATGCCTTCCTCTCTCTCACCCCCCCCCCCCACACACACACACACACATGTCCAAGAGAATGCTCTCCTCTGTTACACACACATGGACTTCATTAACACGCACAAACACATGTGTTTCTCTTCTCAAACGCACTTGCACTTTCATCAACATACATGTACATACCCATCAAATTTTATAATTGAGAATTACATATACAAACTCGTAATACCTTTCAAGAACACATGCTCATACACAAATTATTTATTGTGTATTACGAATTACAGACACAAAAACACAATGTGCGTAATATGTTTCTATACATACTGTACACACATGTAGCCAGAGAGAGAACCGTCGAGTATTATCTCAAACTATGTAATATATCATATCTGTAGTACCCCCACTCACATACACACGCGTAAGTACATTGGATCTAAAATACATTCAAATGTACACACACATTATATATATCCATGTATGTATGTAAATGCTTAAGTGATGGAGTTCGAACTAAAAAGCCACACGCACACACAGGAAAAGCCTTAAAACATGTACGGATTTATATACACAAAGCAAACATTACAAATTGGTAAGTGTTAATGGTTACCTAAATCTTTATCTTATAGACAACTCTACCACCTCGGTATCCTGAATCCCAGTTTACATCCAGTGTGGAGCTGGATCAGGAGTATGTCAAAAGTTAATGTGTGGCCCGTAACGGATACAACCAGGAACCTCGGATCGCAGCTCATTGCAAGATCATGGACTATGACATGACGTTGGGGAAGATTAATGCATTCTTTGTCAATGGCATCTGTTTTTGATATTTCCAAATGATATAAACGATCTTTGTGGATGATGAATCCCCCCACCTTCATTAATATAAATTACCATAAGTACCTATGTGTGTATATATTTACGAACAACTCGCCTGATGAGTCGTCATCACACGCACTAAGTCGGGTTGTGTTACACCAAATGATCCGTTCGGAAGGCCAGCAGGAATGTAAAACTTGAGTTCTACATGTTCACATCTCACACATGAATACGTGTATACACACACGCACACCTACATTCATATATATGTGATTTTACACATGCGTTTTACCTGAGTGAGTGGCAGGGTGTAAAACAAGTTGGGAGTGAACTTGTCACCTGTAATGTAAGGGAGCCTACCCAAAGGTGCTCGTTTATAATTGCATCCGGCACAAGAATGCATAGCAGTTTAGTAAGAGTTCGCCCAACATGTTCCACACTGATCACGTCGGCTATAGTCAGCGGCCGTTCGCTCTGTAATATAAAGAGGGTAAGACAAGTTTTGCACAGAGCTAAGAGAGAGTGAAAGAAAGAGTATAAGTCATGACTTCAGGTCTTACTGCTTGTTTGTAGGAAGTGCACTGCAGTTGATTCGCTGTCAAATCCATAGTACACAAGGTATGATCAGCTGTAACAGCAACAAAGTATCCAGAGAGTATCCGCATGAGGTTGCAAGTTGTGGTGAGGCTATGGATTACAGTAATCCCTACATGTCGGAAATTTCTATAGCAAAGTAAACTGGCGTCCCAAGGGTCATAAAACACCTATACAAAAAAGCTTTTCAATACCTATACCTATACCTATACATGCGTGTGTGTGTGCGTGTGTGATACCTGGAAATTCTCAACAACCATTCCTGTAGTGTGGTTCAGGCCAAGGTAGAGGCAGATCTGGAATGACGACCTGGAAGTTCGATAAGTTTACCAGAGAGGAACGAACGAGCTGTTTGTGACGTTTGATAAAAACGTGGGTGTGGAACTCGGTATTCTCTGTCACAGCACCTGGAAACTGTAGGTGAGAGAAGCGTGGTTTTCCTTGGTGGTGGCAGAAAAATTGAGGAGGAAGTGTATCTCCACGTCCAAAGTGAAACCATGTTCCATTCATTTTCTCATCGGCCTGCCTCGCAGTTGCAGTAGCAGCAAAGCTGGGCTCAATCTGACGTTGAAAATAAAACCATTTCTCAGATGCTCCCACAAAACGTGTTGTTATATGTGTATCCTCATTCGTCTGTGTTTCTGGGGGTAAAGCAACTCGGAAGCTCGGTTCGACTTCCTCTCCAGGAACCCCAGCAATGATATTAATATACCCACGCTCGTCCTCGTAAACATAAGCATCACTGTATAAGACTATGCTCTATTAGATATACTTCTCTCTTTCTTTTACACACACACACACCTGCGAGCTGGGGCATTGTGCCAACGTTCTTCGAGCTTAGCACGGAGTTCTGAACGACATGAGCTTCCTTCAATGTTAATGAATTGAGCACCCTGCGCAATGGTCTGTAATGCAAGACCACATTAAAACAAATAACGTGTGTATAGAGAGGGATGTGAGCAATATCACATAAAAATACAACGAGAATATGTCAATTGTGCATACCTTTTCAACTTGTTCAGTAAGTAGCTGGTTCTGAAAACCATAGTATTAGTTAAGTGAACAGATAGAAATAACACTATACTATGTTTGCCTATATTATAATGAAACCCAGTTTATTGTTTGCAAATAATTTATATATTATGACACCAACTTACATGTTTTACATGAAACGAGTGCGGATTCATGCAGAAAGATAGAATATTTCCATCAAAGTGCAAATTCATAACAAAACATAAAAGTTTTCTATGGAAAACTAAAAAAGGGAAGATACAAAGCAGGTAGATGGTGGGGTTAAATTCATAAAAGAGTTCAAAGAAAAACACAGAAAGATGGAAAATTCTATGGCATATCATGATTTAAGTGCAAACTTTTATGAAAAACTAAGGGAAAAGAGCTCCACAAAAACCACAGATTTTTATATGAAATGTGCGAAGTATAAAAAAAAATTAGATACTTCTCTGGATAATTCCATGTCACTCTTCATTGCGAGGACCTGCAGAAACCCTAGTTCTCCTCGTTCCATATATACTCATCTCCACCCATTTGACCACGCGAGAAATTTTTCTAAAAAGTATATTCTCATTAAATTGTGATTATACATGCACACGCACGTAGACACACGCGCACGCAGAACACCCGTATGGAAGGACTTATAATATTATGTAAGCAACTCATTGTGTTTAATATTAACAGAGGGTTTAACGTCAATGTTTATACTTTAAATTTATGAAAATATATAAATTAAAATGTTTTATGGCCATTAAACTCACATGCACAAAAGGCACATACACTTTCTTATAGCCTACGGATTAGGGTTTAACGGGATATTTTACTATATATATATATATATATATATATATATATATATATATATGTGTGCTTGTGATTGAATATTTTGCTTTTAAATACCTTATTAAATTAGTTAAATCAGTAAACCTACCATCCAACACATGATTACACACAAGAATCCGAAAGATTGAAAAAACTAATGCAAAATGTACTCCTATCATCATTTAGCCTTGATAATGTTGTTAAGTTTAATTACATTTTTATATATAAATAATATATATCAAATACTTTAGTTATATATTATAACATTGTTCAAAATATGTTAAAAAATCAAAAAAAGATAAATGTATAATTTTAATTTATTTTGATAAATATTTATTTTGAAATACTTCTTTTTTTTTATATTTTATTATAAAATATTAGTATTAATTGCACTATTTTTTATTTTCAGAACATTCATTTACATTTAATTAACATAACAGACCCCAATTGACTAAGTAAATACACTTGAACTTTCATCAATACGTAAAATGTTTTGGTGAGACAGACTATGCCATTGAAAATATGTTTTGTAAAAATCTCATGCTACAAGTTGTGCCATGTCATTAAAATAGATTCACAGTTGCATGATCGTCTAATGTTCTTGGCCATAGGATTTAAGCAATGGTTTGATTCCAAAGACTCCGAGATTGGCAGCCGAGATTCACCTTGGGGTGCATTGCTTTATCCAGAACTGCAGAAAATGTAACTAAATATTCTGATTAATCAATTGTTGAATCCCCACCAAGTCATGTGAACTCCCATTGGACACTACCTTTTTCTTTTGGGTAAAGATGCAACATATCGTTTGATAATTAAATCTGCACTTTGTATATTAACATGCCTGCATTGTGTCATTATGTGAGTGAATGCAGTGTTATTAATGCTTTTAATGTTTTAATAAGGCCTAATTAGATGAAAAAACTTGGCAACATGAAAATGGTACCGCCTACCCATGATTGGATGCAAGAACCCTAGCAAGGTGCCTTCACTTGGGGTGACGAAACTCTTGCATGCGTAAGTGCCGTGAACGGAGGATCGAGGGGAGTCGATGAAATTTGCCTCCAAAAGCAAGAGTTGCCTTAAGTGCACATATGTTCTTCTGCTTGGTGAATTCAAACTCAACAACAGGGACTGTTGAAAATTCAAATGTAGCAGCCTAGTATATAAAAGCTAGCCCAAACAATGGACTACAATTTTTCATTTCTTCCTAAGCGTTGCCCAAGCTGCTCACAAATCGTTAGAGAAGGTATGCGAATTGTTGTTTGTTGATTTTGATGCAAAACTAAAATGTTAATGCAAATGCAATTGAGACCACTTGTATTTTTTCTTCATGCTTATAATTCTCGTGTGACTTATATGTGGTAGCCACGCAAATGAAAATGGACCTAACCACACGGCAATCCCAACGAGGAAAATCCTTAACGCCAGCATGCATGTTGCTGCGAAAACCAATTTCGAGAGCCAAATGCTAACATTTTGGCCATGCTACATCATCATAGAAGATGTTTAGGTCGCCTGCACTACCGAAAATGAGTACCACCTCAAACCTTGTCTAAAATGATTCTGCCATCGTGCATTTTGATCTCCAAGCGTGTATGGTTTGGCTTTTGTTGAGTAGACCTTATTGAGGTAAGCACCAAGACTTTTAGGTAAAGTAATATGGACAACTTTAGGTAAATTAACTTAAATAACTGTAAGGCAAAGTAACATGAACTTAGAAGTTGCTTTATTCTAAGTACTACCCTTGACATTAGAGTGCATAACCCACACATGCTTACCAAGTAGGTGTTTATTAAAGAGTTATAGATCTCATAACCACTCTCTATCTGAATTCAAAGTGTTAGCAAAAAGTGTAGAGTATTTTTTAAAATTTAGCACTAGCTAAACCCTAAAACACAAACCACTTTAGCAGTCCTATTACCACAAAGAGTAGGATGCATGTGCATGATACGTGAAAAATGGGAATATAAAATAAATTACTAATTAATACTTAAGTTTTAATTATTAATTAATCATTTAATTAATATGTAATTAAGCCTTAAAATAATTAATTAATTAATTAATCCTTCAATAACCTTACTTAGTAAGGAATATTCCTAAACTATCTTAGAATATTCATATTATTCTAAAAATAGTTTACAATAATGAAGAAATACTATCAAACATAATTACAAATGAAATCATTTCCTTATCAACATGTTAATTTTTTATAAATACTTTCTTCTAACCATACAAGAAATCTCCTCATTTTGTCTAAATCATCACTCTCCGGATTAATCAAATCATTTTGGTCAATATCTTGATGTTGTTGCCACCACCTAACACTCTCACGAATGCGCCATCCTTGTTAATACATAAGATGTAATAAGACCAGGTCTGCATAAAGGCTCATCTAAAAAATGACGTTCCTTAAGAATAATATTATAAAGCGCCCGGTTGCTATCCTTCATTTTATAAAATTCAAAATCACGAGAAAGAAAAGCTTCAGGAAATGTATGATACGGTGGATACTGTTCACAAAAATTTTGAGATTCTTCTTTCTGAGGCACGTATCCAAGTAGTTCACTAGCTCATCCATGATATCGTATCAGAATATGGATCGAAAGTGATTGGATGAATACAAGCAATGTTTTGGTTGAGCATGCCTTCTGAGGAGAGTCGTCTACACTAACATTGTGCATTCTTCATTATCCTTAAGCGACTGATCTCCCCATGAGTCCCAATTATTCTTTCATTCTTGAAGAAGTGGCTTGCTTTCCTTTCTTATATTGTGAAATTCGAGAGGTTTATAACATATTCGCTGGTCAAAAATCCAATCTTTACGAATCACCTCTTCTGCAACATTACAATGTTTCTTAAGCAAATTCAACAGCGGTGTTAAGTTATGAATCTGCATGCATGACCAAATCCCCACAAGCGCACCCATCTCCTTAAGCTTTTGAAAGAGACGATCCAACCCTGGACGAAAAATAATATCATATCGAAATTTACCATGACAAGAATGAAATCTCCTTGTTTGATTTCTTTTTTCTATCCTCGGGCCTTTGTCGATGAAGCAGAACACCATTGACATCCAACAACACAAATGGCCATGAGTAACATGAGATAGCGTTGCCTCTTGAATACTTTGCAAATCACTTGTTTGCTCCCTTTCACATTTATCCGTTGCCACTATCTCGTTGCCTATCCCTTCATCATTTAATTGTACATCATCCTTACAAGATTCAGATATTGCATGCGCTGAAGAAATTGATTTCGGAACTGAAGCCAATAAAAATGATGATGAAAAAACTGAAGTGGCCCCCATGGTAACGATGTTTTGAGCTGCATTATTATCCATTTCCTGCATGAACTCTGTCATTCTGACATGTGGCACAAGAAATTGTCGCCAAACCCCTCTCTTACCTCATGGCAATGCTGAAAATCCATGTTCTCAATGTTTCATTACATCTGCAAAATGATATTAGCTGACCTTAAAATTATCAAGGTATATTATTTACCTTGTTAATGTGTGACCCATGTTTGAACTAAAAGCTTCATTAATCCTTGAGAATTTATTTTCTGTACAAATATAAACGAAATATACAAAAATGCCTTATGTTACACTCATTTACAACTATTCGTCACTCTAACAATTCATTAACAATTCTTCTTCGCTATTACCTTCTGAGTGAGGCGAAGAAGGTCTAAGCCGCTTGTGAGATGGTTCAAGATCTTCTGCATCTTTTATTGATGTTTCCATGGGTAATGGAGTGTGCGAATGTTCTGTACTCCTCGAGATAACTTTCGGTCTAATATCTAATTGAAGTTCGTTCTCAAACTCCGACATTGAACCAGATTCGCTTCAGAGCTATCGCACTTATCTGGAGGGAACTTTCTCAAATACTCCTTTATGATTCGTTGGGTATTCAGTTGAGAACCTATCTATCCACTGTCACGACACACGTACTAGGCTGGAGCGTGGTTAGGTGTCATCCTGGTCAATGTGGCCTTTTGGTCCAAAGTCACGCCTACTACTCCAGAGGTAGGGGTTCAAATCCCTAGAACGTGACAGATTGATCAGGATAACCTAGGTCAACAAAACCTAGGCAATTCGTAATAGGGTTGGGGGCCCTAGTATGTGTTGACCACCTTGACCCGGGCTAGTGGTCATTCTGACCTCCCTGGCCTACTGGTATCCCCAGTAGTTCCACCGAGAAGGGGGCCGAGGGGAGGTGGTGTCACGACACACGTACTAGGTCTGGAGCGTGGTTAGGTGTCATCCTGATCAATGGCCTTTTGGTCCAAGTCACGCCTACTACTCCAGAGGTAGGGGGTTCAAATCCTAGAACGTGACATCCACTTGTTCAGGTCCTCAACCATGGTCTTATCCTTTTCAACGGTAAATACACATGTATACCGAAGGTAACACTCCTTCAAGACGGACCCCGGTAAATACACATGTATACCGAAGGTAACACTCCTTCAAGACGGACCCCCTAGTGCAGTAGTCAAAAACCCATGCATCACTGTAGGACCCCTGATCAAGTTGACGATGCTCCGTGCCGCTTGACTTTCACTGTGAGGACCCCTGATCAAGTTGACGATGCTCCGTGCCGCTTGACTTGTGATGTTTGGATAACGTACATTGCCGAATACGTCACTCTGTCCTATCGGTGTATCGGATGGAGGTTCAGGGCCGTTGGAGTGCAAACAGATGCCTGGCCAGTCATTTGGAAGTTTGAAACTGTTTGGCGCATTCCTAACAACCAAGTGAACAACCGAATCAATGCACTTCGGATCAGCATCATTCATATAAAATCCTGTCCAACGATGTTTATTCCTCTTGGCAAAGGAGAAGGCAAAGGTATCGGTGACATGAGCAAGAATCAAGAAATAAATACCTGAAAACGTAGATATCAGTCAAGAGTGCAAGTATGAATTCAATAATAAATACCTTCTTTGTACATGCTTGCACGACTAAGTTTCTCCACCAAATCCTCTATGTCTGTCTGTCGAAGGATTTTTTGACACCCGCCGATCCATCACGAACAATTGAAACGGTTTCCTACAAGCAGTGATGGTACCCCATAAAGTCTCCGAATCCAACAACAAACATCTGTAGGGCTTGTCGTGATTCGTAGCATCCTCCTTTATAAGGTTCAACTCGGTTCTCCGCTGCTGAAGGACTGCCATAAGAGAAGGCGTCATCGCAATGTTCTCCTTTTTGGCGTTGGCGTGCAATAGATTCTTGCCCAGATCTTCCGATTGATTCACCCATTCGACAAGCATATCATCATTTGTCACATGCAAATATTTGCTGACCTCTTCGTATGTTGAAGCCGAAATCCAACCCAGTTTGTGGCAGTGTATTCCCAACCACTCCTTGAAGTGCCTGACCGTCTTCAACTCCATTGCCTTGAGATGAAAAGGAGAGGTGGGGCTGCTGTTGTTAATCTGTAATTTGCCATCAATCACCAAATCAGCCAAGACTTCCATCTCCTCCATCGTTGTTCCATTTAAAGGCTTCAACCATGTGAGCTTGAAATCGTTGTCTACATCCTTTATAGATTGAACAGACTTAGACTTCGGCGTCTTACTGGGTTTCTTTGCAGACTTCTCTGAGGGCTCCACTTCACTTGTCTGCTTCTTCTTCAGTGTTCCTTTTGCAAAGGATTCCATAATCCCCAACCATTTCGCAAAGATCCTATCCTCGGGACAAGAAATCAACATCATCAAAAAGGATGTTTCCTTCCCGCCCACCTGGGCAAAATCAACTGCTACAATTTCTTCAACTCTCTGAGAAAAAGACAGATTAATATACCGGCGAGATAAATCCCGCCCAAACAATTTGCTTACCCGGTAGTCCGCAGATTGTGTATTCCCTGCGGTAGCTCTTTGTGGTCGCTGAAGAGATTCCCACACGGCTCGCGTGTGTTTGAACTTCTCCCATATTTTGCTGTTGTAGTGGTTGGTGTCTGCAGCGTCCCATTCCGCCGATAACTTATGGTACTGCTCGATTGTGAGATTCGGCTTCGCAAAAACGCCGATTTTTCGTCAGCTTCTCACGGGTATGCTCGGAAAGTTTTGTTGCCATCGTTCCTTTGTTGTGTTCGTCGAGAAGTCGTTGGGCTGCCGTTATTGTGTGCTGGCCACTAATGATGTAGTACTTAACTGATTTTCTATTCTCCGTCTGAACCTTCCTCATTTGTTCCGGTGTTGTGATCCACACTTTGTCAGCGCCTTTGTGTCTTCGTAGTATGCACACAAAACAGCATTATGTGGAACGGTGTAAGAATTTCGTCCTTCATCTTCTCCATGAGCTCAGCTACACGTTCCTGATTCAGTGGCCTGTAATTGAAGTTTGGGTTGACGCTGCAATACTTAACCCTACACTGGTAAATCCTATCATCCAACATCATTTCCTTGTGGCTTATTGCAGCATGGGACGCCACAGGTGCAGCTGACAAAACGACTAATGATTTTCTTCTACGATCCGAATCAACATGTGTGATCCCCGATTGATGCTGTTCTAATGTTCTCGGCACACTCTTCCAGCTCCCGAAATTTGCTAAGCAAATTGAACGTGATCTGTAAAGAACCTGAGACCAAGCCACCCTCTCAATCTCCTTTATGATGTCGCTGTGTTCTTCTTCAATGTGAAGAGGGACGATTGCTCCACTTGTGGATTTTCTGTATTGTGAAGCAATATCTCCTGACAATACACCTACTCGATGAGTCTGAAGATCTTCGAAGTAGACATCCAGATGGATCCCCTCCATAGATGGGCTTTCGTTGAGTTGAAGAAGAACTCCAAGGTCAACATCATTAGTGAACACGTGAACGTCATTATCCACAAGTCGACAAAACCACCCGAAATTAATGTTGTAACTGGCGACCTCTGGATCCGAGAACGTGACATTGGATGGAACAAGGCATATGTGTCGAGCATCGTTCAATCTGGGTTCACAGCATGCTTTCGGATGCTTGACTAGCACACCCACTTTCCATTGTTTTGCTTGTCCATGCGATGTGACAGAGGTTAGTTTGACAGCAACCATGGTTGTTCCAATGCGCTTCCCGTTTAGTTTGAAATATGGCCAAGTTGATTCCAGAATCCCCCTGCCCATCTCTTCTCCTCTTCGTCTTTAATGTCACCTCAATTCCACATCTGAATACAAAAATGATTAGTTCAAGCACATATCCGAGTATAACAGATTTTATTTTAATTCTTACCCAGAATTTGACGACGACTCCATACTAATGACTCGATCTCCTTGTTTAATTAAATCGTCCTTCTGCAAAATAATACACTATGAATACAAATCATATAAAAACGCACACACACTTGTATAAACCCGAATATACAAAAATAATACACAGAGAGAAGTAGACGGAATTAACTGTCCAAAGCTCACCTTTGTGCTAGTTCAAAAGAAAGATAACATTTCGTTTTAGAACCACCACAAATGTGAGCTCTGGACAGTTTTACATAGTTTCCTAGCTTTTACTCGAAATATTATGATAAGATGAT
>PUQB01000337.1:0-50000 GCA_003024785.1 Selaginella tamariscina | reverse complement strand
GTATGAGAGGAGTGAGTGTTATACACAGATATACATTATATATATACATAATATTGTAACATCAGTACTATTATGGATCATGCATGGTGTGTATGTATGAGAGAAAGACAGGCTACATATTATGGATCATGATCATGCATGGTGTGTATGTATGAGAGAAGGGATTATGCATGGTGACACTGTGTATGTATGAGAGAAGAGATAAAGTGTTAACAAATGAAAATCGTAACACATTGCATATATTATATTAGTACACATATATACATACACACGTGTATACACACAGACATACATATATATTACATGTGTAAATTCAATGTGTTACATACACACACACTGAGTACATATAGATCATACATGCGTTGAACATGATGTTTTTCAATAAAGAAGCAACATATAATTTCTCAAGTTTGGTTTAGGGCAATGTGCATGTGTGTGCATATGTGTCTCTGTAAGTGCTTCTAATGCGTGTGCACATGTATATATAAATTTATGATTGTGTTTATATATAATATGTGCAAAACAAACATTGAATAATTAAGAAAATAATATTAATATACACACTATGAACATATTTTAAATTATACATAATAATATTGATTTTATTTAATATATAGCCATATATAGTTTAATAATATATATCAATTTAATATTGATAATAAGGTTTAACACTAGAATATTCTTGAAATAATAACAAATTAATTGAGAAAATCCCATTAATATATACGAATAATTACTGAGATAATTAATAATAAGACTAATTTAATTATGATAATAGGTTTAATATTGGAATATTCTTCAAATATTAAGAAAATAATAAAGAATATCCCATTAATAGTAGGAAATGTAAATTAATTACTCGAGTAATTAAGAAAATAATAATAATAAACAGACTATGAATATATTTTAAATGATACATAATAATATATCAATTATTTATTGTATTAATGTATATATATATATATATATATTATATATATATATATATATATATATATAATATAAACTTAATAATATATACTTGAATATTAAGAATGTAGAATAATTACAAAAATTTCGTAATATTAAACAGCTTGAAGCACTTGAATGACATTAAATGCAATTTTAAAACACTCATTGGAATTGGAGAGTATATATGTCAGACTGTGTTATTTGTTTCAACTCATCTTAAATTTTCTTTTCTGTTATTTCAAAAATTTTGAATTTTCTGACATAAGTATTATCAGTCTGACATGTAAATTTGAAAATACATTTAATTTCCCACTCAAATTCAGATCTGGTTCTTTCTCCGGCAAGGGTTTTTCTTCATTTTTCACTCTTCAGATTTTCTTTTTTCTTCTTAGTGATCAGCTCAGGAGCGACATTAAATTGGGTGCGCTATTGTTTATAGGAAAGCACGGCGCCTTCAGTGCTGTTTACAAGTAAGTATTATAAACAAATTTAAATATTTATAAAGATTCACTCTCTTACATTCTCTCTTAAATTTTAGAATTTAGGGATTTAGGAATGCATTAGGATTACAATATATTCTGTTAGGGATTTATCCCGTTTAAATATACTTTTAACTTAATATTCTCGGTTAGCCGGGGCGGCGGATTAATCCGGCCATTTTTTTTCGCCTCTTTCGAAGAGGTGGCGGGATTAATCCCGCCACCATCTCTTTCATAGCTATGCAGAATTAGTTCGGGCAATGCTTCTCCGCCACTTAAAAAGAGCGGCGGATTAATCCCGCCGATAACTCTCTCAACTGATAAGATTTACTTGAATTTATTAGAAAGAGTTGTCGGCGGGATTAATCTCGCCAACCATTTTAGGAGGCAGAGAAGGGGTGGCGGGATTAATCTCGCCACACTTCCCTGTTTTAAATTTGTGGGCAGATTCATCCCGAATCTCTTTGAAATCATAGTTTTCGGAGAGAGTTGTGGGCGGGATTAATCCCGCCGCTTATTCCCCGTCGTCAGAGTTGTGGGCGGGATTAATCCCGCCGCTATCTCCGTCAAGTTGTGGGCGGGATTAATCCCGCCCCTCTTCCTCGTCGGAGGAAGGCGGGATTAATCCCGGACTCTCCGACGAGGAAGAGGCGGCGGGATTAATCCCGCCGGCTCTCGTCGGAGGGAGTCGCGGCGGGATTAATCCCGCCGACTCTCTCCGAGGGGTGAGTCGGCGGCGGGATTAATCCCGCCGACTCCTCGGGAGAGTCGTGGCGGGATTAATCCCGCCCATCAGTTGTATTAATAAAGCATGAGATATTATTTATACATAATTATGTATTATTGCACATGCATATTATTAAGCAACCGCATTATGATTTCTTAAATATTGCATAAACAGATATCATAAATAACACAATTATTTATGTGCAGGACAATATGTATACTGGAGATAAAGTATGTCTTCTTCGGAACAACGAGATAGTTGGCACTGGAACTGTGGAAGTTCGAGATGATAATGCATCATGTCACAATATTGCCCAAGGATCTTGTGTGTACGTATGGTGAACACCATTTTTAAGCATGTTGAGGTTCCTGGAATGGAATTTGAGGAGGGTTTCCTGTATTGTGGAATTTGATGAAGTCAAGGCTGACACAGAATATACAGAGTCACAAACAAACAGTAGCACGAGTTTTCCAGATGATGGCTTGCCTGCTGTGATGGATGAGGTGATTCTCTTTCTTCATGAGATTGAGGTTGGGAGAGGCATCATCACAGCTATAAATCCAATGGAAGCAGTGTCAGAAGAGAAACTAGGGTCCGACTTCGTGGGTGTAGTTGTGACAGAGGTTTCACCTAATGGCACTTTGCATCCTGGATCCCTCGTGAGGTGGCGAACATCTGAATTAAGACGGCAAGATGGTTCAACATATTCTGGGTTGGATTTCAATAATAACAACCCGGAAGAACAACTCATATTTGAAGAGGTTCCTTGCATTGGTCCTATTGTAAAAAAAAGGCGATTCATGGGTTGCAGATCTTCCCCTGCAAGTTTCAGCAAGAGGGTAAGATGGATCCTACATCTTCCGAAAGTGTTACGAGCATTTCCACGATTGACTGCTGCAAGAAGAAGTGTTGTCAGATGGCAGACCGGAATGAAATTACCCAATGTAGACATGTCTTTCGTACGCTCACCCAAAAGCAAAGGCATGAGTTTGTATATGCTGCACTAACTGGGTGTATTGATGGAATGGCCTCGGACACAGGTTATCAGAGTACATCCATGGTATTTAATAAGGTGGCCATCTGCTTCAAAGCTTGGTACAGTATATACGGGATCCCAAAGACCACGTTCTACCGTCGGAGGGATGAGTGGCTAGATGGAGCGCGAACCTCAGTACATGGGAACACTGCTTGGTCAAAACCCGCTCTCACATTATGGCAGCCATAGAGATACTCAAGGCTTTTGTGGAAGCAAATGCAGACAGGATGCCTCACAAATGCCGAACCACAAATGCAGGGGTCAGGGAAAATCTCAAGGTTTTGCCTTCAATCTACACTCAATTGAAGCTGTGTGAACATGTGAACAAGTGCCTCAGTTTGATGGGGCTCAAGCAATCTGCACTGGTACCTTCAACAACATATGGAATACTCATTTTAAGGATGTGGAGATTGCAAAACACTCTAGCTTTTCCAAGTGTGACACTTGTACATCATTGAAGGCTGCAGAGGCTTGTGCAAAAACCTTGGTGGAGATCACTGCCATTCAAAAGAAGATGGAGGCCCACATGATTGCACAACAAACTTGCCGGTCTCAGTACTATGCACACCGCATGCTTTCTGTGTCACGCCCATCAGAGTACCTGTGCTTGATCCATGACAAGATGGATCATTCAAAGACCAGCATTCCAAAGCTCTTGCAACACCAAAGTGCCTTGGAAATGTCATGAAACTTCCGATTTCATTGACAGGTGTGCTAACACATGGACACGGTTGTGAGTCATATGGACACTTTTCACTTCCACATTGGTCTAGCGACTCCAATTTCACTATTGGGTCGTTGGCCATGTGTTTCAGAAACCTTGAAGCCCACTCACAGACAAGTCCTATCAGTGATCTCAAAGTGAAGAAACAACACCTTCAACCTTTACATAATGCTCTCATGAACACGTCTGCACTTGAGGCTACTTGGGAATATGAGAGGCATTGTCAGCAACCTGCACAAAAAACAGATGGCCCTGTTGAGAGTTCAGGTTCAGTGGAGGGATCTAGCTCAAATAGTGTACATGTGTCCTCAACATCAAATAAGCTTCCTCGTCATTTGCTTTTACAGATGGATAATTGTGCAGGCGAGAACAAAAATAGGTAAATCATTTTACTTAAGGGTTTCTCAAGCTCATACTTACTTTTATTTTCTAGATATGTGCTAGCATACTTGTCAATGCTTGTTGCCAAAGGTGTGTTTGAAACAATCACGCTCAGTTTCTTATGGTTGGTCACACTCATGAAGATATTGATGCGTTCTTCAGCAAGGTCTCCAACTCTACAAAAAGGACAAGTGCACTTACCTTACCGCATATGATGAATCTTTTTGAAAATTGCATCTCCAAAAAAAGTTGTGCTTTGCTTGTGACTGAGGTGCCAGACTTCAAAAAATTTCTCAAGGAGTATATAAAAGAGGGAGTGATTCTTTAGTTGGTCACCTTGTGCCGCTACAATTCTTTTTCTCCATACGAGATGGTATACCTATTATGCAGTACAAGTTACGGCCATCAGAGCAGGAGTGGTTACCGAAAGAGGGGTTAATGCTCTTCAAAAGTGGAGAGAATGGAAAGCCACTTCTCCCAGAAGGACAACCAGACCCTATTCCATTGAGTGCCCAGCTCAAGGAACAAGAGGTTATTATTGATGGCATCAAAAAATATGTGGCATGGGTTCAAAAATCGATGCCAAAGAA
Organism: Selaginella tamariscina; assembly: GCA_003024785.1. NCBI lineage: Eukaryota > Viridiplantae > Streptophyta > Lycopodiopsida > Selaginellales > Selaginellaceae > Selaginella > Selaginella tamariscina. The sequence continues at coordinate 45,112 of PUQB01000337.1, read as the reverse complement.
TTCTGATAAGGCAACTGGTTACTCAGAACTATATAAGCATGTGGTCGACTATTGGGAGACTGTTGTTCGAGAGTTGGAAGGGCCTACTGTCACAAGTACAGAATTGCAACACCCTTTTGGCCTAAAACAAGGTGGCGAGAGGAGATTGAAATGACATCACTGAGCACAGACGACATAGAAGCCAGTAGTGATGTGGAAGTGCAAACCCCACACTTTGTTGGACAAAGGAACCAAAAACCTAAAGCATACTTTGATTGCTGCCAGGATCTTCAAAAACTAATGATGGTTCTCATTACTCCAGATGCGTCATATAATCAGCCTATTTGGATGGGTCAAATTATCGACACACCTGAAGTAATCACAAAAAATAGTATTGTTAAGGTTGCATGGTTCAAACCACAAAAAAGGCGACACGAGAAGGAGAGCGAAAGATATAATGGATGCCTAGAGAAAACATGGTCTCCCAATCAAAAAGACCCAGCATGTTTTATAAATGTTAAATCCATTCGATATGGGTGGATGTCAAGAAGCGTTGATAAAGTCACGATTAACAAAACTGCAAGGGAATGTATGTTTTCTGAAGCTTAAAGCAATTACAAAATTATAAAATATCATATATTTAATATTCATAATTATTATAAACTCTTTAATAATAGTACCAAATTGTTTACTTAACTATATAAATTTAAAAAATGATATGGAAGATTGACTATATTATTATAGGATTTTATATATATATTATTACTACTACAAATTTTTAATTAATAATGTTATATTTAAATATTAATATTTTAATAACAACATCAATATTTATATAATGTACCTCTTATGCTCTTCCTTAATTGTTATATTAGGCAATATATTATATAATTTAATACCTTCTACTTTTATAATGTTATTAATTTTTGTTCAATGAATGCTATAATTTATTAAAGGGTAAATACAAAAAAATATTCTAAAGAATATTCTTTTTCAAACATATATTCTAAAGAATATTCCTTTAATATTAGAAAATGCTAATTAAATAGCTAAAATTGCTAATTATTAGGAAATGGGACTATAGCCATGCCCATTTTAGTTACAACTTGCATTAGGCTTCAATATCAATTATCAAAGTTTTTACCCAAAGAGCCAACACGTGGCTGCCAAGTGGCCTTTCGGCATTAACACCCTATTTTGTGTGAGCAACACTAAGTCTTTCAAGACAACCACTAGAGTTTGACTCATATGTGCAATTAGGTATAAGACTAAATTCCCTTTTATAATGACTACTCTCCAAACCCCATAGGATAACCTAAATAGACTTTAAGATTCTGCCCCATGAGACCTAGACATGGTCATGGCTTAACCCCACCAAGGAGATGTGTCACACATATACCTTCGTGACAAAGATAAGGCATTGTTACTTATCTTGAGGAGTCACCCTTGTTCAGGATTAGGGTGACAAGAGGTACCTCAACCCACAACTAACTCCTCCCCAAGGTTAAGTTTGGATAACCTTAAATACACGACCTTGGGAATGCTTCATGAACGAGCTCTTGCTAATGAGCTTAGGTTGTTCAACCCTTGTATCCCAAGAAGAAGATCCCCTTAGCCGAGTGTGACAATAGTACATCCAGTTAAGAGACCTAACCTCTCTTTAACAAATGCACAAGGCTTCAAACCCTAATATGAGCATAAGCATGCCTACTTGTTAAAGTACCCAACCCCTCGATGTTGAGCTCATAAGAAAACCCCAAAGGGCGTGCCTCAAGCATTGTATCGTGTGCTATCCAACATAATTCATGTGACATTGTTTCCCAAGACATGGGTTATTATGTTATAGCCCCTTAGATTTAAGAGTTACACCAGGTGGCATGAACGTGGCTCTCAAATATCAACTTTAAAACCCCTTTGTGAAACCTCGGAAACTTAGTAAATAAAACATGTCAGCTAAAATCCCATGCCCATAGTTGGACAAAGACACCGATGTGTTATACTTAGTTGTGAATGGTACCTCTAGCTTGATGTGAAGAAGGAGGCTAGAGACATGCTTTAACCTCTAACCCTAGGAATGTACAATTCGACAAGACTTCCTAGGCCAACGTTAAGGGTAGGTTACCTCAGAAGTGGGATGTACCTGTATTGTTTAGAAATTGAGGCAGCATAACAGAGGGTTGTGCCTTAACAACACAAGCTAAAGCTTGCACAAATAGAAGAATAACGAACTCGGTCATAAACCTATGAACTTGTAATACTCAATATATGTGATAAAGGCCCCCATGTTTTCCTAGGGTAGCATGGAATCTCATTCTCAATAGTAATCGGAATATACTTGATGAGTAATTTAACGACCCATTGACTCCTAAACCCTAACTTAAGCATGGGTTAGGGCAACCCTAGGGTTGTGTTTACTCATATCCGGCATGCCAAACTCACTTAAATTAACCAATAACTTAACCGGGATATGAAAAATGAGGATAAGAGTTTTTTATATGAAAGTACTAGTTTTGCTTAGAGTTTCTTATAAATATCTAATGACACCGGACCGAACCATCATTACATATCCAAGTGCACTAAGCGGACTTAGTTAAACCCAAATATAAGGTTAAACATAAATTAATCAAGTTAAGAATAACAATTCGGTTAAAGATCCAATTTAAAGATAAATTCACTAAATTAAAATAATAACTAAATTATTATTTTTACTAGAGCAGTCATAGTCTTTACTATAATTGCTCTTTACTTTGATGTTAAGTATTGTTACTTACTGAACTATGTTGATAAGTCTTAAGTGTTATAAGAAATATTTAATGACTCTTAATTTAATTGTAATTCTTAACTTGATGAGTTTATTCTTAAACAAGATCTTTAACTCATTTTGTCAAAGTTTTTACTTGGTGCCACAAAGGTGGCTTGCCATGTGCCAACCCTAGAATCCCCTCTCTTGGAAACCCCACGAAACCTGGTAAAGTAACCCGTATTAGGAACCCAAGCCTTAAGAAGTCAAACCCCTAGCTGACTAAGTCCACAAACAAGACTCACCTTGTGAATCAGGATACACGGACTAGCCGAGCTTTAGGTGTCGTTCTTAGCTTGGCGTGGTTGAGGCGGCCAGAGCAAGGCCTCAACCACTAGTTTTGCAGAACGTGAACTCGGGCAATGTCTTTGAGCTTGCGGGCAAGTTTTTGGACCAAGGAATCTGACTAACTCCTTAGAAGTGACGTGCCCCTATCTCAAAGGCAAGATCCTGCCAACGATAAGGATAGTCTAACCCTAGGGTGGGTACCCTGTCGTGTGGAAGTTTGGGTGGCACAACGGAGGGTTGCACCTTGACGACACAAGCTTAGCTTGCACCGGTAGGAGGTTAACGAGCTCTCTCTTGAACTCAGGAAGCCTCACTACATATACTCTACCTTATTTATGTGATGGACCCCCCCTCTATTTACCTAAATGAGTAAGTGGGTTGGCACGGAAATGCCAGCCCTTAGAGAAAATGGTTGTCCTAACCTACCCCCCTAGGGGGGGTATTAGGGCATGGGGTTATGGCAACCCTAGGGTTAGGTCAACCCTAGGGGTGTCCCTAACCCTTTTTGACAAGCTATATTTAACGGAAAACCTATCTTTTGTAACGTCAAACTGGGAGAGAGTTTTCTAAAGGGGTAAGTACTACCTTCGCCTAGAGTTTCTCGAGGTACCTAGTGACAGCCGGTCGGACTACCCTAAACACCTAAGTGCACTAAGCGGGGCTGTTTCTCATTACAACTAGGGTTCGCCACACAACTCGGTAGGTAACAACAGTAAACCCAAAGTAAAGGGTCGAGTCATAGTAAAACTATGACACATTTGTTATTCTAACTTGATGAGTTTATCCCTAAGCTATGTTCTTAACTCATTATTAATAATTGAACCATTAACTTAATTGTTATTCTTAAACTGATGAGTTTAATCTAAAAGTGAATATTTAACTTAGTTATTATTCTTAACCTCCTTAAACTGTATTCTTAACCTAATTAGACCTATTAATTATTATTTTCTTAACAGGTCTTAAGTTGAATTTTAACCCACCTTAACTTTATAAATTTAGAATAATTATTAGATTAAATGTATAATAATTTAAAGTAAACGCAAGATGAAATTTAGGATACCTGTTGAGATGGAATTCACCATTAATGAAGAGATTTAGGATGGCTGTTTAATAGAATTTATATTACATGGACGAAACATTATCTACATACACACATTGAATAAACTTCTTATTATATAAAATGTAAACAACTGGTGGGTTTAACGGTGCACTTTATAGTTTTACAAAAAATATGATTAGGGTTTGTCAAATCATGTATTCTATGAAAATATATATGCTAATATATGATAATCCAGGTGATTTTATCAATTAATCTTGCAATTGAATACTTTTATTTAAAATGCTTTTATTAAATCAATGAAATCACACACGTGCTTATACATAAGAATACAAAAGATTGAAAAAACATTAAAAATGTCATTACTTTAAGATATATATTTTAAAATAAGTCCTTTCTTTTATATTCATTCTTATATAATTAAATGAATTTAAAATTTTATTTTTAGAGCTTTCATCGACAATTCAATTAACATGATTAAGCCCAAATTGTAACCAAGGTCAAACACACAGTCCCTCTTGAAAGCTATGCATATATAAAACCTATGCCTTCCTCTCTCACAAACCCACACACACACACATACATGTCCAAGAGAATGCTCTCCTCTGTTACACACGCATGGACTTTCATTAACACGCACAAACACATGTGGGCACACACACAGTTTGTGTTTCTCTTCTCAAACGCACTTGCACTTTCATCAACATACATGTACATACCCATCAAATTTTATAATTGAGAATTACATATAAAATCGTAATTACCTTTCAAGAACACATGCTCATACACAAATTATTTATTGTGTATTACGAATTACAGACACAAAAAACACAATGTGTGTAATATGTTTCTATACATACTGTACACACATGTAGCCAGAGAGAGAACCGTCGAGTATTATCTCAAACTATGTAAATATCATATCTATAGTACCCCACTCACATACACATGCGTAAGTACATTGGATCTAAAATACAGTCAAATGTACACACACACATTATATATATCATGTATGTTATGTAAATGCTTAAGTGATGGAGTTTGAACTGAAGGTACACACACGCACACACAGGAAAAGCCTTAAAACATGTACGGATTTATATGCACGTTGTAACTAAAGTGGGCATGATACGTGAAATGGGAATATAAAATAAATTACTAATTAATACTTAAGTTTTAATTATTAATTAATCATTTAATTAATATGTAATTAGCCTTAAATATTAATTAATTAATTAATTAATCCTTCAATAACCTTACTTAGTAAGGAATTTCCTAAAATATTTACAATAATGAAGAAATACTATCAAACATAATTACAAATAAAATCATTTCTTATCAACATGTTAATTTTTTATAAATACTTTCTTTCTATCATACAAAGAAATTTTCATTTTGTCTAAATCATTACTCTTCGGATTAATCAAATCATTTTGGTCAATATCTTGATGTTGGTGCCACCACTTAACACTCTCACGAATGCAATTGGGAGTTGCCATCCTTGTTAATACATAAGATGTGATAAGAGAAGGTCTGCATAAAGGCTCATCTAAAACTGACGTTCCTTAAGAATAATATTATAAAGCGCCCGGTTGCTATCCTTCATTTTATAAAATTCAATATCACGAGAAAGAAAAACTTCAGGAAATGTATGATATGGTGGATACTGTTCACAAAAATTTTCGAGATTCTTCTTTCTGAGGCACGTATCCAAGTAGTTCATTAGCTCATCCATGATATCGGTATCAGAATATGGATCGAAAGTGATTGGATGAATACAAGCAATGTTTTGGTTGAGCATAGCCTTCTGAGGAGAGTCGTCTACTACTAACATCTGTTGCGTTCTTCATTATCCTTAAGCGACTGATCTCCCCATGAGTCCCAATTATTCTTTCATTCTTGAAGAAGTATGGCTTGCTTTCCTTTCTTATATTGTGAAATTCGAGAGGTTTATGACACATTCGCTAGTCAAAAATCCAATCTTTACGAATCACCTCTTCTGCAACACTACAATGTTTCTTAAGTAAATTCAACAGCGGTGTTAAGTTATGAATCTGCATGCATGACCAAATCCCCACAAGCGCACCCATCTCCTTAAGCTTTGAAAGAGACGATCCAACCCTAGACGAAAAATAATATTATATCGAAATTTACCATGACAAGGAATGAAATCTCCTTGTTTGATTTCTTTTTTTCTATCCTGGGGCCTTTGTCAATGAAGCAGAACACCATTGACATCCAACAACACAATATGGCAAGAACTGTATCAAATCCACGAGAAGGAGAAAGATCTGTGAGAAAATCTATAGAAATGGATCTTTAAGAAGCAGAAGGAACAAGAAGAGAACGAAGAAGACCAGATGGTGCGTGACGAGGCATCTTTGACCTATTGCAGGTGTCACAACTCCGTACAAACCTTTCCACAAAACCTCGCAACCCATGCCACCAATAGTTGCGAGTCACCAACTCAATGTCTTGGCCACACTAAAATGTCCTGTAGCTAGGGTATCGTGACAATCCTGTACCACACGAGTCATGTAAACACCAACAGAACATACAGGAGACCTTCCTGGTATAGGAGTCCGTCTTGTATGGTGAATTAGTAGTCTATACGGGAATTGGAGGAAAAAGAATTTGCGATGCTAAACTTCAGCTTCAACTTCACGCATCTTGAACTTTCTTGCTTTATTAGAAAACTTCAATGTCCAATTCGTCTAGGAGCCGCGAAGTTGGATGTAGGTGTAGGCTCCATTGGTGCTGCTCGTACCATTCCATCATTTAAGTTTCCTATACACATTCGCCTTAATAATCGAGAGCTCAAGGAGTTTGCCCTATTAAACATTGGTGCAAATGCATGTTTTATGAATGACACTTTTGTAACTTAGCATGGCATTCTGGTGGTGAAGTTGAAACGTGCAGTTTCTGTAGAGGTTGCAGATGGTCGTCTAATTGCTTCTAGCGCAGTTACCCATGCTATCACACCCCTCTCTTGCAATCATGGGACATTCAACTATTCAATTTCCTTCAACTTGATCAAGACTTGGTCGACTCTCATCGTTTTGGGCATGCCATGATTCGTGGTTGCAAATCCTCAGATCGATTGGAAGTCTAGGACACTCACGTTTTCCTCTCCAACAGCTAGGATTAATCCTATACCTTCCTGCATGCAAGATACATCCTTAGTGTCTGAGGCAGTATAAGCTACAGGATTGACCGTGCATGTTCCTGTATCAATGTTGAAGATTCCTCCTCGACAAGATTCACCTCTTATCAGTTCGTCAACACATATGCAGGTTTCTCCACTCTTGTAAGTTCACGGATTCATGTACATGGTTCTTTCAATCCTATATCAGTATCAAAGGTTCCTCCTCAACAAGATCCACATCCTGTTGGTTCGTCAGCACATTCACAGGCTCTCCTCATTCCTGTGCATCCACAGAATTCTGTACAAGATTTTCCAATCCTATACACTTGCCAACATCCGCACAGGTTTTCCCCAATCCTACCTCTTTTCATTACTTTATTTCTGTTCACCCCTCAAGATCCTTCCTCTTTTTCAATCACAGCTTCTTCCTTCTCCTCTCCGAGTTCTTATCTTACCATACATGAACTTGCCATTGATCCTGCTCATTTTCATCTTTTTACTTTTCAAGTAACTCCTACATCCTCTTCTACCTTTCCTGTATTTAACTCTCCTGTTTTTCAATCTCCTTCTCCTACCTTTTCCCTATCATCCAAATATTACTCCTTTCAGGATGTTTTTGATAAGCACAAGGCTATAGTTCTTCCTATTCATAGGTCTTACGACTGTCCTATCAATCTTACAGAAGGAAAGACTCCACCATTCGGACTGATTTATGCACTATCACCTATAAAATTGGAAGTTCTTCACTAGTACATCGAGGACAACTTGGCATTTGGCTTCATTCGTCACTCAAAATCCCCTGTAAGAGCACCTATCTTCTTTGTCAAGAAGAAAGATGGGAGTTTGAGTTTGGTTGTGGACTATAGGGGTTTGAATCAAGTCACCATCCGGAATCGGTACCCATTGTCATTGATCCAGAACTTCTCGATCGGCGAGGAGCAAAGGTGTTCACAAAGATCGACTTACGAAGGGCCTACAATCTTGTACGGATTCGTCTAGGCGATGAGTGGAAAACTGCCTTTCATACAAGGTATGGACATTTTGAGTACATGATGATGCCTTTCGGACTTACCAATGCCCCAACCATGTTCCAACAATGATGAACAACATTTTTCACGACTTCTTGGACCAATTTGTGGTGATCTACCTCGATGACATTTTTATTTTTCCAAGGACCAGGCGGCACATGACAAGCATGTACGACTAGTTCTATAGCAACTTTGCGAACATGGCTTGTATGCGAAGTTGGAGAAATATTTTTTCAACAGGGATTCTGTGGAGTTCTTAGGCTACATCGTCTCTCATGCTGGCGTTTCCATGGACATGCACAAGGTGAAGACCATCGTGGAGTGGGAGAGGCCCAAGTTTGTACGAGACATACAATGTTTCCTTGGCTTTGCAAACTTCTATAAGCTGTTCATATAGGACTTTTCCAAGTGTGTACTTTCACTCACGAAACTCACCAAGCACACAGGGGTTTTTCTTTTGGTCCAACAAGGCGGAACATGCATTCACATCACTCAAGGACGCCTTCACGACAGGTCCGATTTTAGCACATCCTGATCCTTCCCGTCCATTCTTCGTTGAAGCAAATGCTTTGGATTTTGCGGTAGGTTCTATCCTATCACAAGTTGGAGAAGATAAGTTACTCCATCTTGTAGCCTTTCACTCTTGTAAGTTCCTTTCGGAGGAGATCAATTATGAGATTCATGACAAGGAACTCAAGGCTATTGTGGATTCATTCGAGGAGGCGGCACTTCCTAGAAGGTGCTGCGCATCCTATACAAGTTCTTACAGATCATAAGAATTTGGAGTTTTTTCAAACGGCTCGAGTTCTCAGTTGGCGATAGGCTAGGTGGGCGGAATTCCTATCACATTTTGATTTTATCATCGTCTACAGGCATGGTTTTTGGAATGGCAAGGCAGACGCATTGTCTATGCGCTCTTACCTTACACCGACCCTGGGCAATCCTGCATATGACTGTCAAAAGCAAGTGTTGTTGGGTCCTGATCGATTTCGACTTGCGGCACTACAGGTTCATCAGGCTTTAGCAAATTCAACACTTCTACAGGACATCCGTTTGCAGTTAGCTACAGACGACTTGGTAAAGAATGTGTTCTCACACATTAGTATAAGACATTTTGCCACCTTGTGTCACGCTTCACCACAATACAAGCATAAGTTTTCACTGCGACGATGTTGCTTCTCAACAGTTGAAAGTGGGCCACGCTTGTATTTCTCAACCTTCATAGGAACTACTCCAGAAGGTGTATAGGAATATGTGCTATAGTTACAGGATTGGCTTGCAGGAACTGTTGACAGGATTTTTCCTAAACAACACTCGAATAAACGGTTGTCGTAGCGAATGGCTTGTTGCATGACTCCGCTAATGTTTGGGCATCCGGTAACGTAAGGAGAAGGTCCTTCACGTCATCCCTCAACCCAAAACGGAAGTGTTCGATCAATGCAATCTTGTCCCATGAAATGTTTGTGCAAAGTTGCTAAAAATTCGGATTGCATAGACGGAAGCTGGTCGGGATCCTTAGTGAGCTTCCATAGCTTCGTGCATGCAAAACGGTACTTATTGGGATCTCCAAAGCAGGCTTGAAAACAGCCATGAATCCTTCAAAAGTCTTCCATCAATGGTCGTCACGCTCCAACAAAGGGGCAACCCAAGCCCGTGGAGATCCAACTAATAAGGATGCCAAAAGGGCAACCTTTGTGCATCAGTCGAGTAACGGCGTGGTTGCATACGGATCAAAAAGCATGATTTGATTTTAGGAAACCTTGAAAATCGGCGCGATTGCCATTGAACTTCTTGGCATGCTGATCTTTGGTTCTAAAGAGGAGTTCAATGGAGAGAAAACCACGGATGCTTGAGAGAAGAGCCTGCACGCAGCCTTGGAAGATACATCAGCAGCTGCATGCGCCGCGTTGGTGAACCTTGCAGATCTGTGACCACTTGGCATAAAGTGGCCAGCTCATGAAGCAAACATTTAGTGCTCGCGTTGAAATTGCTCAAAATCTGTCATGATTTATAAAAAAAAGAAAAAGGAAAACAAGGAGGAAAGCTAAGGAAAAAAGTAACAGAAAATTAGGGAACTATGAAAGTAGTTACTATCAAACTGTCAAGCCATGATCCAAGAGCAAGGAGGTTTGACTTAGGAGCAGGACAAGAAAGTACGAACAAGACAGGAGCAGGACAAGAACTAGGAGTAAGACAAGGAGAGAATAGGAAAGCAAGGAGCAAGACAAGACAAGACAAGATTGATCGTAGAAAGACTAGTGTTGATAGTAACTAATTGTACAATAATTAGGTCAGAGCTTTTATGCTCACAACTCCAAGAGCTAATTTGGTCATGAGCCTAATCTAGTCACTGTCAAGCCACGATCCAGGAACCAGAGAAGCAAGTAGGATTCCGAGAACAGGAAGGCTTGACTCAGGAAAGGACCGAGAGCAGGACAGGAACTAGGAACAGGAACAGGGACGGATCAAGAACAAGACAGGATCCGGGAGCAAGAGCAGACAGAGCAGGAGGCAAAGAGTAAGACAAGAACAAGACAAGAACAAGGAACAAGAATAATCGTAGAATGACTGGTGTTGATTGTAACTGATTGTACAACAATTAGGTCGGAGCTTTTATGCTCACAACTCCAAGCTAATCTGGTCATGAGCCTAATCTAGTCACTAGCCAAAATTGGTCATCCTTATCCTATAGGAATATCCTGCGGGCCGAAATCCTGTATCGCATATCCTGTAGGCTGAATCCTGTATGTCGTATCCTGTATCCTGTATCGGTCGTGACAGTCACTAGCCAAAAAATGGTGACCTTATCCTGTAGGTATATCCTGTAAGCATATCCATAGGAATATCCTATAGGCATATCTTAAATCCATATCCTGTATCGGGTCGTGACACCAGCCTTGCCAGTTGGGTCCATGATGCAAATGCCACATGACCAACTCCGAGGAACGAAGGACCCAATACAACACCATCGAAGTTGGTTCCAACCCACAAACGATAAAGAAAGGTATGAAGAAACCCTTAACATGTCCTAATGAAATTCCATGTGTAAGAATGTGCGAGAATGAGAGACACCTGGACGGCCCCGGCGATGACATATGAAGCAGAATGGATGGATGGCCCCGCCACCTGTTCTTGACGTAGGTGAAAACGATGGCTATGAACCACATAGCTAAACTCTTATTTGACGAGTACCCCCAAGGGAGGAGACCTCGCACAAAAGAACCCCAATGGGATGTCTTTGTGTTGTGACAAAGGGAATGTACATGTGGGTAATGTGCATGGGATGTTGAGTGCATGACAAAATGCACACATAGACACACAAAAACATATATAACAAGCAATCACTTTAAGACTTTGAGTACCATAATGAGTTTAGAAAATAATAAAGAAGATGATTGTAAAATAATACCTAGGAAATCTCAATTTATTATAAAGGTAATTTTCTTTTTTCTTTTACTTTTTTATTTGTTTTGTGATAAATTCTTGTTTATAACAAAAATGTCATTAAAGAGAAAAGATTATAGAGTTTATAACTCATATTTGCAATTAGTTTTCTTTTATTTTTGATGAATTTTTTATTTTAAATGAAACTAAAAAGCAAGATTTCTTTAATTAATAAAAAGGAACTCAAAGTCATGAGTACCATAATGCATTGTCACTCATGAGTAGTTCCTTTTTATTAATTAAAGAAATCTTGCTTTTTAGTTTCATTTAAAATAAAAAATTCATCAAAAATAAAAAGAAAACTAATTGCAAATATGAGTTATTAAAACTCTATAATCTTTTCTTCTTTAATGACATTTTTGTTATAAACAAGAATTTATCACAAAACAAATAAAAAAGTAAAAGAAAAAAGAAAATTACCTTTATAATAAATTGAGATTTCCTAGGTACTACATTTACAATCATCTTCTTTATTATTTTCTAAATTAACAAGTGAAATCTCCATAGTCATAGTAAAAGTCGGTAAGGCCTAGTTCCCACAATAAAACTATATTTATACATTTTTAATAAGTCACGTGACAAAATAGAGGTGAGCAAATTAAATTAAATTTGAATATATTTACAGTCATACCCTAAAAAAACCCTCATAAGGGTGAGGGTATTACATGTGACTCCATGAAAGTTAAAAGATTCATAAGGGCAAAAGCCCATGTGAACCGCCTCCAAACAACATTAACTTCATGAATTTAAAATAATCATCAGATTGAATTTTATGTGTGTGTGTATGTGTATCATAAAAACTCAATTTGGAATGGAATAGAAAAGTAGGTTCAATCCAGAAAAAAATAGGGTTGACATTGTTCAACCCTATCTAAAAAAAGAAGGTTGATTTTTGCTACAATGAAAAGACATGATTGACTTGATATTGTAAGCCTATTTTATTATGGAAAAATATTTGCATTCATGAAATTAATGTTCTCTCTAAATTAGCTATTGCTTCTACCACATACTCTCTCACAAAAGCAATACAATGTTTCTAGTGTTCCCTTGTAGAAAACAAACATCTCATTGGGAATATGGTGGTTTAACATGCATGACTAGAAGTTTCCCATTTCCCTTGCCATCTTTGCATAGAACAATCTACGACATTAGTTGGAGATCTTTTGGACTAAGAAATGTCATACTTGAACATAGTACATAAGCATCGATGCTTGTGTCCTTTTCTATACCTTCTCTATAGTCTACTAAGAAATATACATGCATTTCATTATGTGTGTTAAGACCAACACATAATTGATTTTCTCAACCCAATCTATCTCCAATGGATCTAGATTCCCAATAAATACATTGTCTTATGTATTGCACAAAACTTTGTTGACCAAGACTATCTTAAATTGACCGATCCAAAAGATCAAAACCATGTGGATGGAAAAATGTTAATTAACTTAATTTTTGATAAAGTCATATGTTGTGGCTTCCCAATGACAATGTTTTCATGGATAGAAAGTGTCTATAAGGAGTGCGTAATGAATTATCCTACAAGTATTATGCAATTGGAATCTTTTTACATTTCACATAACTAAAGAAGAAGCGTTATATGTCTGTCTACATTTAACAACGTTTGCTTCCAACATTCTCTTGAACACAAACCATCCCTACCTTCATATATTGGAATTAACATTTTCTAAATAAGTATATATTCTTAAACTTGTTGAAAGTAATTTCAAGTTATTTGTTATTTATAATGGCAACATTTAAGTCTGCCTACATTCTTTTCAACTTATAGCACCAAAAGTTGTCATGGTGGCCAAATATGAAAGTTCATGTATATTATATAAATATATACTAGCTACATAAATGTAAATATGTGTATGTACTTCATCTATGTACAATATCTATATATTTATATATCGAATGCCACTCAAGGTACACACACACACACACATATATATATATGCATGTGACACAAACATGCATATACAATAGCATGAAGCAACAATGCCAAGTTTCTTATGTCACCTGCTACTTCTTTGGAGTTCACACAAATGTGTTTTGATAGCTTTCACGCCACAATTGGAAAAAAGAAATGTTCCAGTTTTATTTCTACATGAGGCCATGTGTAGTAATTTATCTAGCAATGAGTCATGTGGCTCCAAGAAGGAGTCTTTGTCTTTGCCTTGTCCTTCTAGCTTGCTCTAATGTTCAATGATTAATGACTTAAAACTTACAATTTTGCTCCTTGCCATGTGTTACAATTAAGGACCTACAAGGATGTGTACAAAATGAATAGAGTCCTTACAAAATGTGTGGCATATGGGACACCTATCAAACTTCGTAAGAGCTATTGCATCATCTTCATCAGAAACATATTTGAAAAGATATTGTCAAGCCACGATCCAGGAACAAGGAAGTGAGCAGGATTCCGAGAATAAAGAAGCTTGACTCAGAAGCAGGACAAGGAATTAGGAACCAGGAACAAGACAAGAGCAGGAGGCAAGGAGCAAGACAAGACAAGATAATCGTAGAAAGACTGTGTTGATAGTAACTGATTGTACAACAATTAGGTCGGAGCTTTTATACTCACAACTCCAAGCTAATATGGTCATGAGCTAAAATAGTGACCCTTATCCTTTAGGCATATCCTGTAGTATATCCTATAGGCATATCCTAGGAATCCTGTAGGAAATCCTGTAGGTATATCCTATAGGCATATCCTGTAGGAATATCCTGCAGGCATATCCTGTAGGTATATCCTATAGGCATATCCTGTAACTCGTATCTGTATCCTGTATCCTGTATCGGGTGTGACAGCACCTCCTCCTAAGGACGAGTTCCACGAGTCTTGGGACCTGGTTTAGCAGGATAACGCCGATGGAAAGCAGCAACTTTGGAAGAAGCATGGAGTAAGTTGGATGCAGGTTCCCAAGTGCGATCGGTAGGCAAATAACCTTTCCAATCCACCAAGTATTGAAGTTGGCGGCGATGAAGACGAGAATCAAGGATGGCTGCAACTTCATACTCAGGTTCACCGTCAATGACCACAGGAGGGGGAGGAGAAGACGACCAAGAAGAGAAGAAGGATGATACGGCTCCAACAAAGAAGTGTGAAACACAGGATGAAGTTTCACCGTAGATGGTAACTCGAGTCGGAAAGCTACAGGATTGACCTCAGCCGCAATCCTGTAAGGGCCCAATCGTTGAAAATCCAACTTAGAAGAAGGCCTGTTGGTGCGAATATGCCGACGAAGAAGCCACACGAGATCACCAATCTTGTATGTAGGTGCCGGTTGACGATGAGCATCAGCATAATGCTTGTACCGTTCCTGTGCCTGCTGAAGATGAACCCGGAGATCCTCATGTACCTGACGAAGATGCTGGAGACGATCCTGTACTGCAGGAGCAGAAGAAGGAGAAGCAAGGAGCAAAGTCAAAACGTGGATGGTAGCCTGTAAGAGCAAAGAAAGGTGTCTGGCCTGTAGATGCGTGAACGGAGTTGTTGTAGGCAAACTCCGCCATTGGAAGAAGGTCCAACCAGTTGTCCTGTTGGTAACTGATGAAGCAGCGAAGATATTGCTCCAAGGTCTGAATCGTGCGTTCTGACTGCCCATCAGTTTGTGGATGGTATCCTGAAGAAAGGTCCGCTTTAACCTGTAGACTCCGGAGAAGTTCTCGCCAAAACTTGGACATGAATTGTGGGCCTCGATCAGAAACAATGCTCTCAGGAAGACCATGATGTCGGAATACTTCGGGATCACCAACTCAGCAGTTGTCTGGCCTGTAGCAGTCTTGTGACATGGTAGGAAATGAGCTTGTTTGGTGAAACGGTCAACCACGACAAGAACTGCATCAAATCCACGAGAAGGAGGAAGATCTGTGAGGAAATCCATAGAAATGGATCTCCAAGGAGCAGAAGGAACAGGAAGAGGACGAAGAAGACCAGAGGGCGTGTGACGAGGCATCTTCGACCTATTGCAGGTGTCACAACTCCGTACAAACTTGTCCACAAAACCTCGCAACCCAGGCCACCAATAGTTGCGAGTCACCAACTCAACTGTCTTGGCCACACCAAAATGTCCTGTAGCCGGGGTATCATGACAATCCTGTACCACACGAGTCCTGCAAACACCAACAGGAACATACAGGAGACCTTCCCGATACAGGAGTCCGTCCTGTATGGTAAACAACTTGTAGTCTGTACGGGAACTGGAGGAAGAGGAACTTGCGATGTCAGGACTAATGTGTGAAAACACATTCCTTGCCAAGTCGTCTGTAGCCAACTGCAAACGGATGTCCTGTAGGAGTGTGGAATCTGCTGGAGCCTGATGAACTTGTAGTGCTGCAAGCCGAAGTCGATCAGGACCCAACAACACTTGCTTTTGACAGTCATATGCAGGATCGCCCGGGGTCGGTGCAAGGTAAGAGCGCCTAGACAATGCATCCGCCTTGCCATTTCGAAAACCAGGCCTGTAGATGATGACGAAATCAAAACGTGATAGGAACTCCCCCACCTAGCCTGTCGCCGACTGAGAACTCGAGCCGTTTGAAAATACTCCAGGTTCTTGTGATCCGTAAGAACTTGTACAGGATGCGCAGCACCTTCCAGGAAATGCCGCCACTCCTCGAACGAATCCACAATGGCCTTGAGTTCCTTGTCATGAATCTCGTAATTGACTCCGCCGAAAGGAACTTACGAGAGTGAAAAGCTACAGGATGAAGCAACTTATCTTCTCCAACTTGTGATAGAACAGATCCTACTGCAAAATCCGAGGCATCTGCTTCAACGAAGAAGGGACGAGAAGGATCAGGATGTGCTAAAATCGGAGCTGTCGTGAAGATGTTCTTGAGTGTTGTGAATGCATGTTCTGCCTTGTCGGACCAAGAGAACACTCCTGTGCGCTTGGTGAGTTCCGTGAGTGGAAGTACACGCTTGGAGAAGTCCTGTATGAAACGCCTGTAGAAGTTTGCAAAGCCAAGGAAACATTGTACATCTCGTACAGACTTGGGCCTCTCCCACTCCGCGATAGTCTTCACCTTGTGCATGTCCATGGAAACGCCAGCAGAGAGACGATGTAGCCCAAGAACTCTACAGTATCCCTGTCGAAGAAACACTTCTCCAACTTCGCATACAGGCCATGCTCGCGAAGCCTCTGTAAGACTAGTCGTACATGCTTGTCATGAGCCGCCTGGTCCTTGGAGAAAATCAAAATGTCATCGAGGTAGATTACCACAAACTGGTCCAAGAAGTCACGAAAGATGTCGTTCACCATGTGTTGGAACACGGCTGGGGCATTGGTAAGTCCGAAAGGCATCACCGTATACTCGAAGTGTCCATACCTTGTACGAAAGGCAGTCTTCCACTCATCGCCTGGACGAATCCGTACAAGATTGTAAGCCCCTCGTAAGTCAATCTTCGTGAACACTTTTGCTCCTTGCAGCCGATCGAGAAGTTCCGGGATCAATGGCAACGGGTACCGGTTCCGAATGGTGACTTGATTCAAACCTCTGTAGTCCACAACCAAACGTAAACTCCCATCTTTCTTCTTGACAAAGAAGATAGGTGCTCCTGCAGGGGACTTTGAGTGACGAATGAAGCCGGATGCCAAGTTTTCCTCGATGTACTGACGAAGAACCTCCAATTCTGTAGGTGACAGTGCATAAATCGGTCCGAACGGTGGAGTCTTTCCTTCCACAAGATCGATAGGACAGTCGTAGGACCTGTGAACAGGAAGAACTGCAGCCTTGTGCTTGTCAAAAACGTTCTGAAAGGAGTGATACTTGGATGGCAGGGAAGGAGGAGAAGAAGGAACAGAGAAGGAGATTGAAAAAAGGGGAATCAGATACAGGAAAGGTAGAAGAGGACGTAGGAGTTACTTGGAAGGCAAAAAGATGAAAAGGAGCAGGATCAGTGGCAAGTTCATGCATGGTAGTGGTAAGAACTCGAAGAGGAGAAGGAGGGAGCTGTGATTGAAAAAGAGGAAGGATCTTGGGGGTGGAACAGAAGAAGAGTAATGAAAAGAGGCAGGATTGGGAGAAACATGTGTGGATGTTGACAAGTGTACAGGATTGGAAGAATCCTGTACAGAAGTCCGTGGATGCACAGGAGTGAGGAGAACTTGTGAGTGTGCTGACGAACCAATAGGAGGTGGATCCTGTCGAGGAGGAGTCTTCAACACTGATACAGGAACAGGCACGGTCAATCCTGTAGCTTGTACTGCCTCAGACACTAAGGATGTATTCTGCACACAGGAAGGTACAGGATTGGTCCTGGTTGCCGGAGAGGAAAACGTGAACGTCCTAGACCTCCAGTTGATCTGAGGATTTGCAACAACGAACCATGGCATGCCCAAAATGATGGGAGTCGACCGAGTCTTGATCAAGTTGAAGGAAATTGAACAGTTGAATGCGCCATGACTGCAAGAGAGAGGTTTGGTAGCATGGGTAACTGCGCCAGAAGCAATCAAACGACCATCGGCCACCTCTACAGGAACTGCACGCTTCAACTTCACCATCGGAATGCCATGTTGAGTTGCAAAAGTGTCATCCATGAAGCATGCATTTGCACCAGTGTCTAACAGGGCAAACTCCTTGAGCTCTCGATTATTGAGATGAATGTGTATAGGAAACTTGAGTGATGGAATGGTATGAGCAGCACCAATGGAGCCTGCACCTACGTCCAACTTCGTGGCTCCTAAACGAAGTGAACATTGAAGTTTTCCGACTGAACTTCAGCTTCAACTTCACGCGTCTTGAACTTCCTGGCTTTAATAGGACATTCCGCCGCCTTGTGTCCTGCTTCACCACAATACAAACATAGATTCTCACTGCGGCGACGTTGCTTCTCAGCAGCGAAAAGTGGGCCACGCTTGTATTTCTCAACCTCCATAGGAACTACTCCAGAAGGTGTCGCAGAAGTATGTACCACAGCTGCAGGATTGGTTTGCAGGAACTGCTGACGGGATTTTTCCTGACGACGCTCGAACAAGCGGTTGTCC
This sequence comes from Selaginella tamariscina, assembly GCA_003024785.1. Taxonomy (NCBI): domain Eukaryota; kingdom Viridiplantae; phylum Streptophyta; class Lycopodiopsida; order Selaginellales; family Selaginellaceae; genus Selaginella; species Selaginella tamariscina. The sequence continues at coordinate 26,379 of PUQB01000337.1, read as the reverse complement.
AGCGAACGGCCTGTTGCATGATCTCCGCTAATGTTTGGGCATCCGGTAACGAAAGGAGAAGGTCCTTCACATCATCCCTCAACCCAAAACGGAAGTGTTCAATCAATGCAGTCTCGTCCCATGGAATGTTCGTGCAAAGTTGCTGAAATTCGGATGCATAAACGGAAGCTGGTCGAGATCCTTGTGTGAGCTTTCGTAACTTCGTGCATGCGGAACGGTACTTATCGATCTCCAAAGCAAGCTTCAAAGGCAGCCACGAAACCTTCAAAGTCTTCCATCAATGGGTCGTCACGTTCCAGCAAAGGGGCAACCCAAGCCCGTGGAGATCCAACTAGTAGGGATGCCAAAAGGCCAACCTTTTGTGCATCAGTCGAGTAGCGGCGTGGTTGCATGCGGATCAAAAGCCTAATCTGATTCAGGAACCCTTGGAAATCGGCACGATTGCCATTGAACTTTTCTGGCATGCTAATCTTCGGCTCGAAGAAGTGTTCGATGTAGAGGAAATCACGGATGCTTGAGAGAGAGCCTGTGTAGCAGCCTTGGAGGATGCATCAGCAGCTGCATGCGCCGCGTTGGTGGAACCTTGCAGATCTGTGACCACTTGGCGCAAAGTGGCCAACTCATGAAGTAGCATTTGGTGCTCGCGTTGAAATTGCTCAAAATCCACCATGATCCGTGAAAGAAAAAAAAAAAAAGGGAGGAAAGCTAAAGAAAAAAAAGTAACAGGAAATCAGAAAGCTATGAAAGGAGTTACTATCAAACTATCAAGCCACGATCCAGGAACAAGGAAGTGAGCAAGATTCCGAGAATAAAAAAGCTTGACTCAGAAGTAGGACAAGGAACTAGGAACCAGGAACAAGACAAGAGCAGGAGCAAGGAGCAAGACAAGACAAGATTGATCGTAGAAAGAGACTGGTGTTGATAATAACTGATTGTACAACAATTAGGTCGGAGCTTTATACTCACAACTCCAAGCTAATATGGTCATGAGTCTAATATAGTCATGAGCTAAAAAGTGACCCTTATCCTTTAGGCATATCCTGTAGTATATCCTATAGGCATATCCTATAGGAATATCCTATAGGAATATTCTGTAGGCATATCCTGTAGGTATATCCTATAGGCATATCCTGTAGGAATATCCTGCAAGCATATCCTGTAGGTATATCCTATAGGCATATCCTGTAACTCGTATCATGTATCCTGTATCTTGTATCGGTTGTGACAGATATGATTCTTTAGAGTCTTAATCAATATCTTTGTGATAGCAAGTTGCATAATATGTGAAAATAATGTTATTATGTATGGACATGCAACATAAGGGCCCTTCGCACATGACATTAACATTAACTCCAGTTAATGTTGACATTAACTTAATGTTGAAATATTATCGCCACCATTTACACACCAGCGTTTATATAATGAGACATTATCTCAAATAATATTAATGTCAACATTAATACTAAATACCTCTTTAGACTAGAAAACATTAACTTTTTAACTCAAAATTAACACAAAACATCTTCACATCTATTTTTCTGACATTAACATTAATTTAATCAGACTTTAATAAGTTTTAGGTTTGAACTTTATGTTTAATTTTTTAAAATTTGAATTCATGTTGGAAAGCTCAAGCTTGAGTTTGAGCTCGAGATCGAGCAGTAAGAGGCTGGAGAAATGCCACAATCTCTCTCCCGAATTTGTTCACCTGCAGGATCATTCCCTTCAAGTAGGCACACCCGGTTTTGTTTATGAAATTCCTCATCATTTTCCTCCTCTCCAGCATCAAACAAAAAATTATGGAGAATGCAACATGCAATTACAACTTCTGGAGCGGCATCTGGCTCCACTGGAACACCATGTTGAAGGATTCTCCACTTCCCTTCACACTTAGTTTAAAAAACAACAAAAAAAATTTAAAAATGAACATGTTAAATAGAAAAACAGGAAACCCCACCTTTTCCTGTTTAATCGGTTTCCTTTCTCCTAACCTTTAAGAAAGGCTACACACTCTCTTTCTCAAACTCTCCACATATATACACATCAAAACACCTTCTCTCAAAGCCACAATGACTGGTCTCCGAAGTCAAGGGCAAGAACGGATTTTAGCTATTGCCTTATTAGATCCATTCATTGAGAGTATACATACATACACACAAGATCTTATAATATGCACCTTTCATTACTACATGAATACAAGAGACAAAGTGTGGAGAACCTCTCTCCTGTTGGAACTTCTTGTGGAGACCTTTCTGGAGACCCCTTCTCCCATGCCCTAACTACCTCTTAACTCCCCTTCCTCTCGCCATGTCATCCTTTTCCTTTCCGAGATTTCCTTTCCTTTCTTTTCGGTAAGGATTTTCCTCCTTCACAGCCTTTCCTTTCATGCTTATTACAGACCTTCTTACCCTTATTCTCTCCACAGTAGGATGTCCTATGCTCTTAATATTTTACCTTTAATAGAACCAAAAAAAAAATACCTTTAAGAAGACCAAAGCTTCTCTCAACGATTTCTCGAGCCCGAGAAAGCTCTTTGTTGTAGAACCTTTTCAAGTTGGACAATGGAACTCAAGTCTTTTTGTATGGGGTCATGACAAGAGCAAAGCATGGGTAAGCCTTATCCCCACAAGATAAGGCTTCAAGTTGAAGCGTCCGAGGGGAAATGTTGGTTTTGAAGCACCTCCTTGGCTAGTCCCCGTTTGTAAAACCCTAAGTTCTTCCAAACTCTTGAATCATGAACAAACCCTGGCTAGCCACAATACACATCCAAAAACCTTCTCCTACTATCCACCACTGCCTGGAGAACAATTGAGAATCGATGGTGCTTATTGTAGTTGTTGTGGATCCACCTCTGGAGTTTGAATTGGTATCTGAGACCCATCCACCGCCCCGGCAACGTTGGGGAGTTTACTTTTCTCAGCAAAGCCTATGATGACTCCACCAAGCTCCTCAACAGTCTCCAAAAACTTGATCAGGTGGCCAAGAGCTACCCAGATTCCTGTGATTGTGTCCCAGAAGATCTCGCATGCAGTACTCTCACCGATGCCGAAGTTCTCAAAGACCGAGTAAATGAAATGCCATACCTCAACTTGGAGATGGTACAAGCAACTTGAACTCGCACAGGTACTACTAGCTAGTAACGAGTGTTCTTCCGCTCAAGGAGAGGTTGGAGCTGATCCACTAGAGCATTGAAAGTGGCTCTCTTCATCCTGAAAATCCGGCTCCATTGAGAGTCGTCATAAAAATTCTGGACGAAGGTATCAAACCAGTGAAATGAGTGAGGCCGAACCCACCACAATCGTTCGACAGGCTTTGTTCTCAAAGACACAGCTGCTCGAGCTTCTTCATCCCACCTTCTCCTCTTGGTGCATTCTTCTTCCTCGGCTTCATCGTCTTCGTTTAACCTCCATTTCAACCTGGCTATTCTCTCCCTACTTTTCTCATTCTCCAGCTAAGTCCTCTTCCATTCTCTCAGTAGAAAAACAAGAGTTAAAATCTAGAGACAATCCATAAATATCTGAGAAACAAACATATCAGAAAAAAAACAATGCTGAAAAATTACCATATATTTATATTTATTATGAATCCAATCATTGAGTTTACCTGAATGGAGACTTGATCGTTGTGCCATAGATTTGCTCTCGCGCCGCAGATCAAACCTTGAATGAATATTCAGTGGAATAATAAGTTAATGTAATGTTGTAATTTTAATGATGCAAATTCTTGTCATTAAAAAAAAAACCAACTCCTTTCTATTTTAATGTTAATGCTAATGTTGACATTAATGTTAATGTTGGCAAGTGTGAAAACACATTAATTTAAATCATATAAAACATTAATGTTAAATTTTAATGTTTTCAAGTGTGAAGAGAAGTTAATGTTAATGTCATATTTTAATGTTAATGTTATTGTTTTAATGTCATGTGCGAAGGGCCCCGTACATAATAGTAAATATATAGTAAGATTCACACTTTCTAAGTTGTGGAATACCCATGTCCTTGAAGAACCTTTTGAAAGTTTTCATGAATCTTGGCATTCATCTTGCTTAAGTTGTCATTACATTGTCCTAACTTCGCAATAAGTGATCTAGAGAATTATCTTTAAAATTGAATAGTAACTTTAATATTTCATCCTCAAAAGAATTAGAGGCGTTGTGTGATTCAAGAATCACAGGCAACATAATGATTTCGTTTAAACACAATAAAGAAAAACATTAATTTTTTGAAAGAGGTAGATTGGGTGAAAAATATATTACCATTTGAATAATTGCATCTTTTGTTGGAGTTATGTCATGCATCCTCGAGATGTCAAGGTCTAGCATTTCATTGTTAGAAAATTGTTGTTTCATGTACTATAGTATTGACTCTTGTCGACTTTGACCTAAGTCCACTTCTATTGCACTTCCTATTGGTTCCTCATGTGCATATCCAAATCCTCATCAATAGCTACATGAAGTATATCTAAATTGAGAGGTGGATTTGCACCTAGTTGTACAACAAAGTCCTCATCCATAACATTGTTAACATTTATATCTCCACCATTTGTAATAATTCTTCGTCTTGGCATCCATATTGTGAACTCTCTATTAAAGAAGCCCAATGCCTCGTGATGCTTAAAGAAACCGTTGTTGTTAGAGTTTTAACCCAAAGGGTTAACATATAGCAACACATGGTTGCCAAGTGGTCATCTGATGTCAACACCATGTGTGAGCAATGTTATATTTTTTAAGACAACCCTAACTCAAATGCAAAGCATGAGACATTAAGTCCCCTAGAATAATTACCTTTCAAACCCTAAAGGATATCCCAAGTAAACTTTAGGATCCTGCCCAGGAGACCTAAACATGCTCATGCCTTAACCCTACCAAGGAGATGTGTCCCACACATACCCCCATGACAAAGCTAAGGCATTGTCATTTATCCCTTAAGGAATCATCCTTGTTTGAGAGTACAACCTCTTTTGGGTAACAATGGGTACCTTAATCCACAATTAACCCCTAAGGGTTTGAGTGGCCAAGTCATACCCCAAACCTAGGGTTACTATTTAGTGAGGGCCATAGGCAAACATGAATGTTCTGCTAAGTAAACTCCCCAAGACTAAGTTTGAATAACCCTAAGTACATAACCTTATGAGTGTCTCACGAATGGGCTCTTGCTAACGAGTTTAGTTCATTCAACCCTTGGATCCCAATAAGAAGACCCCCTTTAGCCAAGTGTGTTAATAGCACATCTAGTTAGGAAACAATGCCCAAGGCTTAGCACCCTAATGTGAGCACAAGCATGCCTGCATGCTAAAGTATCAACCCCTTGGCATTGAACCCATGAGATAACTCCAAAGGGCGTGCCTCAAACGTTATATCATGTGCCATCCAGCCTAGTGTCACATCTTCATGTGACACTGCTTCTCAAGATATGGGCTATCACACCATAGCCCCTTATATTCAAGAGTTACATTACGTGGCACAAACATGACTCTCAAATGCCAACTTTAAAACCCCTATATGAACCCTCAAGAACTTAGTAAAAAAAACCTATCAACCAAGATTTCATGCCCACAATTTACAATAGGATGTGCCTTACTCAATTGTGAGTGCACTCCTAACTTGACGTGGAAGAGAAGGCTAGAGACATGCCTTAACCTTTTATAAGTGCAATTTGACAAGACCTCTTAAGGGTAAGCTACCTCAAAAATGAGACCCCTATTGTCTAAAAGTTGAGGTAGTACAACAAAGGGTTGTGCCTTAGCGACACAAGTTAGTGCTTGCACAAATAAAAAAATAATGGGTTCAATTATGAATTTAAGAACTCTCATTATGCAATAGAGGCCCTCCTTGTTTTTTTGTTTTGTAAAGTGGACTAGCACAGAATAGGAATATAGTCGGTGAGTTTAATCTAACAACCCACCAGAATATAAAAAACTAAGGTAAAAGTTTTTTAAATGGAAGTGTTAGCTTCGTTTAAAGTTTCTTACAAGTACCTAATGACACAAGGCCAAACTATCATTAAATACCCAAGTGCACTAAGCAGACTTGTTTTCCACATAGATTGACTTTTTTTGGCTTAAACCATGGTTTTTACTATTTATAAATAGTAAACCCTATTTTTTAATAAAAAAATATATACTAGTAATTTATAATGAATCAATCAATTGATAAGGTATTCATAAAAATATAAAATATAAAATAAATTATATATTTAATTTAATTTAAAATCATTAAAAGTCATTATATAAATTAGTTTAAAATTTATTAATTTAGTTTATTTGGTGATTTAAAGCATAGCCTAAGTTAAAATTGTCAATCAATATCAACATCTAAAGCTTATTAACATAATTTGATAAGTAATAACTTTAAAATAAAGAAGAGTCATAATAAAAACTATGACAATTATGTGTTTAGGTAAGGCCTAATGAGTTCTATGCTTTACAAATAAAATATGATTATGAACAAAGATATGCTGTATTTAAAAATCATTTTTTACTATTAAATAACTTATCATTTTCCTTATGGCGACTTACAATTTTAGGTGACAAGTTAATTCATGCTAGATCCTTTGCTATACACACTAAAACACTTGCATCATGACACAATTAGGGTTGTCTCTTTTTTATTTGTTTTAAAACATAATGGTTGCATTTAATTTAATATTTCTAAGTTATATATAATTCATAACTTTTAAAGATTTTTTTGTTATGTTATTATAGAAAAATAATGATTCAATTAATAACAAAAAGATGTTTAAATATTAAATTTCTTTTTTTCTTCACTTAGGAGTTATGACAATGACAAGAACTCGCTTTGGACATTGTCGTTAAAGTTTGTCAAATAGCCATGGGCTACATTGCAAGACATGTGTTGAATATGATGTTCAAGTGTTAATAATGTATAATTATATAAATGTATTTATTACACAAACATATGTTTAATCTTATATTTAGATAATTATGTTATACAAGAGAGGTGTATGTTTCTTTAACAGCTTAAATAAAGGTGTAAACTATGTGATTGCCCCTAAGAACCAAAAAATGCTGATATAATGAGAGACTAATCTAGAGCTAATGTTTCTCACCCAAAAGAATTTAATAAATATTTCATTCATATGACATTTCTTTCTCACTTAAAGAACATCCTAGATGTTATTAAGAATGTTTTTATGTATAAATTTGTAATACTTATGTATTTTTGACTTTCTAAGTATTATCTCAATATATATATATAATATATATAAATATATTATAATTATATAATAATATGATAATACATACATGTAAAACGTGACTTTCTATATATAGTTAGGGATCACAAGTACCATTATATATAGTCAAGAAGAATAAATACAACATTTTTTGTTAATTTGAAAAAAAATAAATATTTTCCAATTGTATAAGTAATTATCACAATATTTGAAGACATACATACAACATAAAAGTGCTAGTACATGTGCATACAGTGGAAATGATTCTAAATAATTTGAAGCAATATTTATTAATTAAAATGTCACTTAAATTTTTTTAAAGAAAAATTAGTTTCTTCAGTATCTCATTATTTATTCATGTTATTATATATGTAATATATTCACTATATATATTATATATAAATATATAATATATATATAATATATATTCCATACAAATACGCTACATATTAATCTATGTACATGTGTAAACATATACATGTATAATTTTATAATACCACGTTTCTTCTCAACAAGTTTATTATGATTTATAGAGAGAGAAATGTAATGGAAACTCGTGTAATAAGCATTGAAGGCATGTTGTAGAGGGTTATGAGTTGTCCACTTTAATAAACCATAGCATTTTTCCCATGGCATTATTAGGTTCAAAGTAGCTGAGATATAAGGAGGTTGAGAACTCCACTAAATAGGTATCTTGTGAAGAGATTTAATGCAAGTCTTAAAATTTTAAAAATAATAAAAAATAATGATATCATAAGTTTATTTTCATGAAGATGAAAGAAAGCTATTGGAAGTATATTGGTTTTAACTTGGGTGCGTGCTTGTCATGTGTGAAGGAAGATCAATTAAGGCATTGTTAGTAGAAGATTGAATAATAAAAGCAATAAATAGTTGACAATACTAGAGCAAAGCCATCCATCCTCAAGGTATATCATTCAAGTAAGCATGTAAAACTCTTAAATTGTGGCATATTGAAACACATTGTTTAATGTTTGCTTTATTTTTTATGCTATGATACATGTGGTTTATATATCTAACACACATTGTTAAATATTATATAAATACATATAAACAACCGTAAGAACACATTCATTTGCAATTTAATATATTATGTTACTTCATAAATTTATGATTGAATACATAAATTATTCATGATTAAATACATAATTATTCATGATTGTGTGTGTAGAGCACATAAAATTTGGCATACAATAAGAGGCTAATTAGAGCAACATCGAGAGAGAGACGGAATATATATAGAGAGAGAAAGAGTTTATATAGTAGAATATGTAATTTTATATATATATGAAGAATATTATTACAGGTTGAAGAATCCAATTTAAATTAGAAAATGAAAATTAATGATTTTCTGGCAAGTTTAAGATGGATATAAGAGTCTAAAGTCATTGCAAAACCAGACATACCTCCAACAAAGAGCACTACTACAAACTCACAAGTATTTGAATCAATTGTGTCATACACATTTTGTTTGAAGCATTGAATAAGTGTCATGGATTATATATGTATTAATTTACTTTATATATATTTTTAAATAAAGATTTTTAACAAAAAAACAACAAGACTGTTGGCATTTCTCTTCTTGAAATGGACATATAGAATAAAGCATATGTGAATGCGATAATTTAATTAAATTAGCGAAAAACACAAATATAAAGACATCAATTAAAATATCTACCTAAAAAACTTCATCTTATAGATACTTAATTTTACTGCAATAAAACATATGCAAATGTCCCCTCCAAGTGCCTCCATTAGATAATGATACAAAGTTACATGTATTTATGTACATGGAACCTTGTATATATACTACATGAGTGTGTGTGTGTAAAGATAGTGTCTTTTTTAATCTTAATGGGTTATGAATTATATAACATAAAATATATATTCCATACTTAATATAGAGTCCACAACATTCATTGACACTTTTAATATATATTAATGAGAATATTTTTAAACTCAACAATTTAATTAAAAAATACGAAAAACATTGATAAAAAGTGCTTATCAGGAAAAGCTCTTATGAATAATAATGTAAAGTCGAAAGTCTCTCTCTCACACACACACAAGTTGCTCTATATCATTTGTGTTATATAGTCTATACTAATATGTTATATATATATATATATATATATCATTAAAACAAACAATAAATTATATAGAAACATATGCATGCATGCAATCTTATATAATAAATGCATAATTTCATGCTTAATTGGCTTTCATTAGAATTATTAATTAATTATAAAGCAATAATCATATGTCTTGCATACTTAATAATTCAATAAAAAAAGAAGAAAAAGAATGATTCTTTGCAAAAAGCATGAGATGGTGATGGAACCGTTTATTATTAATTTGTTACAATAATTTTTTGATATTATATCACATGAATATTATAACTTATATAAGTGTGCTCAATTTATTTTATTAATGTTTTTATTGTTTCTTATAATGTTATATAGACAAGAATCGTACTACAGTAGCAACAATGTTGAAAGAGATGGAATATATAATAAAAAAAGATATTCCATGAAATGAAGATAAGTGATAATAGTTTTTATTATAAAAATAACTTTCATGTTAATGAATTGTTTTTTAGAATTGAATATTGTTAAACAAATTGTTTTTATATTGTAAATTAATATTTTGTTTTTGAAATATCAATGTTAATTTTAATTAAAAAGTATGTATTGCATAAGATATATATATTAAATGTCACCACATAATCTTATGGATATTATAAGCAAATGTTTTTTTAACTAGAAAACGTAAAAAGATACTATCCAAAATGAAAGTACAATTAAAAATGACCCCACCTTACCAAAATAAAAAGCATATTTAAAAAATTATACTTAAAAAATGGAACGGTTTGGCAATGTTTTTTTAATGATTTTGTATTTCAAGTGAAATACAAAGTTAAAAAGACAACTTTGGTAAACCCTCTCCGGGCTCCCTATATATAATATATATATATATATATATATATATATATATTATATATATATATATATATATATATATATATATATATATAGACAAACTTCAGAAGATGGTGTATTACCTTTGTTATGCGTAAGTCTAAGTTCTACGTGTGTGTGTATGTGTTAACAATATATATATGTGCAAAAAATGTAGTTACACCAGTTTATTTTACACCAACAGGAAGAAGTAGCTTTACATAAACATCAAAACTTCCTTGTAACAAGACAAGGATATATACCTTGTCCTCAAAGAGTCTCTAGCATCTCCTTGGTCCCTCTAGACCAGGCGGGAGCAATTTGAATAGAGCTCCAACAGAGTATTCAGGCACATGTAATGTCTTAAGTGAGGTAACAATGACCTTCACAATTTTAACTTTTGACAGGACATCTCCATCAACTTCCTTGCAAAATTGTTATCATCTAGTGAATAACAAAATGCGTGTGGGACTTCTAAGTGCTACAATTAATGGAAGTAGATATCCATATATCTATATATGAGAGAGAGATGAATCATAAATTGTGTGCAAACTCCATTGGTGTGTAATATACTCTCAAGCATGTTTTCTCCAAGAGTGATGGATATCAAGTGGTTAAGCCCCTGAAAGAATTGAAAGAAGGGTTTAGAAACCCTAAACCCTAAACCAGATTTCCTTGACTCAACTAATTAAAACTTATCAAAACATATTGCACGATACACACACACATATATTTATACCTGAGTTTGTGAATCTTTGTACAAGCTCGACCACACTGTGAACCTCGCTAAACCCTCATCGTTGTAGGACCTCGACATTATCAAGTGACACCACGATCAAATCTTTGTACCATGAAGGAAGATGGAATTCTAGAAGTTATGGTCATCAAGTATTAGGTGCCTATCAGTTGAACATCGTTTAGCCTTTATATATTCGTGTGTGTGTGTGTGAGAGAGAGAGAGAGAGAGAGTACATTTACACTTATATATGAAGCATCAATGGTATTATGTAAATAAACACTATGGGATGGCAGACAACACACGCATGTGTACATAAGGGAACTTTAAGTTTGCTGCTTCAAGGATTATAACTGGACATCCAGGTTCTTAGGATCCAGCCCAGCCTAGATGTGAATTTCTCTCAGACTATTACTCGAAAGCTTAGCCTGAGAACAATGCAGACACGAAGACTTGTCAGCAAAGACAAGAACATGCCCATCCTCCTATGAATCCTGAATACAGACAGTTCTCCAGGTGCTTCCTTATATACTTTCCAGTTCTTCGTACCAGGTATGCACAGCTTTTCTTTACGAGCTCGTAACATGAGGGATTTCCGACTGCACATGAAGACGCTCTCCTGACTGTGAGAGGTCGATCGTTAGATTGCGTCATTTTGGGATTGGCGCCGAAGAGTGTCCCACGAGGAATCTCTTGCTGTACATAAACTCAATTCGCTTTGAGCAATGCGGCCTACCAAGTACAGGGGCATAATCACCTAGATCTTTCAAATCTAAACGAGCTCAAGAACACCGTGCGGATCTCTGAGTGAAACATCGATTTCATGTGTGTGTGAGAGAGAAGTAAAACGAAAAAGTTATACTTCAGTTAAATTCTTGGTACATGGATTGCACCTGCATTAGCAGGGACGAAATTAAACCCAGGGTTTCTACTTAAATATAACACACGCACGCACTCATGTCTCGTTAGCAATGTGGGAGAGATGCTTGTGTATTCGCATCTGGACCGTTGGCGAGATCAAACGGCTGATAAGAACCTTAAAGGGTGCTGAAAAACCCTAAACATTAGGGTACAATTCAGTGAAGATGGACGATCAAGGCCCTACCGTGCGGGCATATCTGGAATCACAAATGGCTGTTGACAAAGCGGCTGTGATTGATCGTACTGTGAAAATTCTGGATGCAAAGGGCTACCGGTATGTGGTAGAGCTGAAGGAGCTCACATACGACGAAGTGATTGGCCTGAAAGTGCCAGTTTTTGCTGCTATGAAGCTTCAGCCGCACCTCAAGCTGCTAGGTATGTCTTCTTCCTCTCTGCCTTAAGATCTTACAGATATTAAAGATTGTCTCTGCTGAGCAAATTGTAAAAGCCCTTTGTTCTGCTGTCGCTTTTACTGTGTGCTCTTCTCTGCGTTTTTCTTTTGCCCCCTTGGCTGGATCTGGATATGGTGTGTGTTTTTATGTCCCCAAGGTCTACCCCTTGTTTTCCATGTGTTGCGTCTCTTAGGGTGTTTCAAACTTAGGGCTGTTTTGATTTGTGTCCCATGTTTTCGGCTGTGGATCTTGTTTTATACTTGTGCATTTAGTGTTTTGGATCTGGTTTTGTGCTTGTGTGCCTCCTTACTATGCCCTCATAGACCACTTCTAAGGAAGCGGCTGTGAATTTGTTACTGCGTTATAGAAACGATTATCTTGTGTGTGTGGCTATGGCTCCTTCTGCATCTGTTTTTTGCCCCTGTACAATTTGCGTTATAGGTTGTTGCGCTTGACTTTGATGCCGTGGGCTGTTTTGCATTGTGTTGTTTTGCGATTTGAGACTGACAGTCTTGTTTTTGATATACAGGCCCCTTTCTCTCCCAGGCGGCCACCAATATTACTGCTGAAGCTGTTGATGCCATATGCAGTAGCTACTGGCAGAGAATTGTCAGCAGGTTACCTTTATGAAGAAGAAAGAAGACTTCAAGAGGGTTTATAGACGCTCCAGAGCAGAGATATGCTGTGTAGATGACAGGCCTACTTCTTGCTCCAGGGACTTGACAAAGGAGAGCGTTTCAAGGCTTCTCAACGTCTCCAGGAGGAGCTAGAGCGAGCTCAACCGAGAGTTTGTTACCTTGTTGATGCTTCTGGTAGTGGAAAGACGAGAACATTGTATGAGCTAGCTTCTGATAGGCTCTGTGTACCTTGTTGGTGCGCCGGTGAAAGGCGTTTCACACCTGGAGGGCTCTAAGGATTTACTGGCTGTCTCTTACAAGCTGCAGACTTTGTATCCTAACAACCAGGAGATACCGCCTGATGCACTCGATTGCTGTTTAAGTGCCCTCTTCATTGCACGGCTTTACATATTGAGGCATGCGAGTCAGAATGAGGAGTTTGATCTCTTAACTTGGTGTTTAAGCAGTTTACTTCTCCAGACTTACTATCCACCCCGATCCCTGGCTACTGACTGTCAATCTACTTGGCTTACTCTCTTCTGCACGGGACGTGCCAATCGCCAAACGCATATTTCAGGAGAAGCTACGTTCTCTCATGGATGATGTGGAATGGGATCAGAAAAAGGGCATTGTCATTCTGGATGAGTGCCAAGAAGTCGGTAAATACCTTGAGGGCAGGATGATGAGCATTACATCGAGCAGTGATCAGTGTATGCTTGACACATTGTTTTCCTCTTTGGAAAATATTGGGTTTGCCAGACAGCCATTTCTCATGTCTGGTACAGGGGGTTTCTTAAATAGGCTGTATGCTCACTCGAGTGAATGTGCCAAGGACAGGCTCTCCTTGCGTGTTTTACAGTGATTTTGGTAGCGGACGAGTGTAGACCAGTTGGAAGAGTACACTAGAAGTCTTGTGGCAGACACAACGGACTTTGACTTCAAGAGGATATTCGCAGTATATGTGGGCAGGTTCGGTTTTATGTAACTGCACTGGAAAGGTTTCTGAGCAAGTCCGAGACTGATAATAGAAATGCAACAGAGCTTATCATGGACTTCTCTCTAGAACTGGCCACTTTGGCTGGGAGTGAGTTTGACATCAACTCTTCTGTGTTTGATGATGTTTAAAATTCTTTTTTAAAAGACTTCGCGATTGTGTTGTATTACACGGGTATCCGTTGTGGGTGAAGAGATGACAATCTTAAATTCATTCAAGCCGGTCTAATACACATTGTGAAAATAGGAGGTTTAAAATTCTTTTTTAAAAAGACTTCGATTGTGCTATACACGGGTGTCCGTTGTGATAAGAAATAACAATTTTAAATTCATTCAAGCCGGTCGTCTAAGACACATTGTGAAACAAGAGCCAGAAAGTACATACCACTTTGACATAGATGTGTTCCCATGGAATGGGCCTAGATTAGAGGGTGTTAACTTGGGCAGCAGGAGAGCCAATAGTGACAAGGTCCCTTCGGGAGTATATTGCATATAAAGAGGATGTTTTGATTGAGAAGTTCGCAAAGTTTGGTTCATGGGAGAGAGCTTGGAAAGAAATACGAAGTGCTACAGTAGAGTCCTTAGGCAAGTTCTTACATGAGAATGCTCCTGCGGCATTGGTTTCTGAGAGGTATCAGTCCAAGATTCGTCCCAGTTACGAGGAGGCCATTGAGCTGGTGCACATGGCAGAGTTTGGTTTGGTAGAAAGAATGAAGATGCCTCTAGCAAGGTCAAGTGGCTATCGGACTTCAAAGCTGTTTTGAGAGGAGAATGCCAGGAAACATTTCGGCTCTACCTCCACTCTGGCAAGGTCACAGAGCTTGGTCCAGATTTGATGTGTTGGGCAAGTGCGGCACGCCGACGGGTAGGAGATCAATTTGAACCATGCTTTTAACACTCTAGATGTGGAGCAGTTGTTTCTTCGTAGAAGAGCAACCAAGGCAGAAAGTTCTGGCAGGATGCACAGAAACCAAAAAGAAGAGGCTGCTGTGCAGAATCTTAAGGAATTGTGAGACAGGGGTGGACTGCTGAAGCTAATTGTAGCCGGTGCTATGGACATTAGAGAGAGATGCATGGACAATGTGTTTGCTGCTATTTATGGAGGCAAAGTGTTACTACGAGTCTTTTTGGACCTTTTCAGAAATCTTCGTCAGTGTTATTTATTTAAAAGTTTAATTTATAAAGCTTAAAAATGATATATTATGAAAGTTGTGAAAATTTTGAAGTGAAATTTTATAAACTGGAAATAGATTTAAAAAAAAAACCAGTGAATATCATTTCTAAGTGGTTTACATTATAATGTTTATAGCAAATCATGTACACGTAGATTGCACATTTAAGTCAATCCAGTGCTAGAAAATGTATGCACGCACGCTTGTGTCTTTTGTGCGTGCGAGTGTGTATTTTGAAAAGTTAGTTTCTATGTGACCGGCAGGAGAGTTCCGTGGAGAACGGATACCTATATCTATAGTGTGTGTAGAATTCAACACAATGGTTGCACACACATGTATATATAAGTATGCATACTAGATTATTCATATAAAACGAAACGGAATGGCCACAATACATACACTACATAAATGTACATACCTATATATGCGTGTATATATTGAAAGATTGTTCACAAAGGACTTTCACACTAGTTAGAACATAAATACTAACAGCCGTCAAATAAACGGTACATACGTACCACGATCTAGTTGTTAAGTTGCATTCGTTTTTTCCTCTTGGAATCGTGCGTGGCCTTGTCAGCGTCCTCATCAGTGTTCACCGGCTCGATCTTCTCCTGTGGTTTCCTTTTGAAAAATTTGGTTATGTTTATTTGCTGGTGGAGTATTGACCTTGATCTACAAAACACGCACAGATACACACATTTACACACCATATATACAATATATGTGTATCTTTGTGCATATATTACAACGGAATGTAGTTACCTCTTTGATGCACTCTGGCCCATCAAATGACGGCTTACCCATCGCAGAAGTAACAGGATACCACACCTGACAGCGGAAAAATGCTGTAACCAATATATATGCACACACAGACATACACCACAGACGCATACATACCAGATTCGGAGCTTCATAAGGCTGCACGTATTTATGGAAGACGTCTTCTGAAATCTCTCCCTTTATCCACGCTTCCTTAGCCTCGTTAGATCCTAGAATAACCGGCATCCTGTCTACAGAGGAATGGAATGCAAAACCATAAAAAAAAAGACTCGTGTGTGTGTGTGTGAAAGAGAGAGAGAGAGAGAGAAGTACGGCAATTTAAACTTTAACCGAAAAGCAGACAGTTTATTGTTTAGAGATTACCATGAAGCCATTCCAAGCGCTTGGAGACACGAGTAGTTAAGATGGTGAAGGTGAACAAGAGTTCACCTGTAAAACTCACATAGTTAACAAGCTAAAATATCATACAGAAGGTCTACCTTCAGCATTGTGCCAAGAGTCGTACAGGCAAGCCATAACCAACGGTGTCTCATCTTGAAAGTATATATAATACGGCTGCTTTTTAGCACCATCTTTCTTCCACTCGTAAAACCTGCATAATCGAGTATCTTACTAATTTATACATACATGTGTGCATCAGTGTCTGTCTGTGCTATGCTAGTAAACTTTCAACTCACAGATATAGTTATAAAGCTATATTAAGAGAGACATAATACAGCTTATCAGATGCACATGTTATTGTATAATTTATTCCCTCCCTCTCTCTAATAAAAGTATATTAATACCCTTCAACGCTGAGAAGACAACGCCTCTTGGGGAGAAGCCGGCTGAATGAAGACTTCTGACGAACTGTCTCTGACCTTGCATTGAACTGTTGGGTTCTTTTAAGTACTTTGAAGATAGATGATGATGATGTGTGTGTGTGTGTGTCTATATATATATATATATATATATATATATATATAATATATATATATATATATAGACACACACACACACACACACACACGAGAATACCATTCGGTAGTGATCTGGTTTTTCACTCTTCTTTGTGAAACTAGGAACAAGTCCCCATTTCATACAGTGAACAACGGGCTCAGCAGCATCCCCTTCTGCTTTGTGGCAGACAACAGGCAAATAATGTCCCGGAGAAACATTATATGATGGATGGTACCTAGAATAAATTATACATGACACACAATACACACAAAATCAACACACACGCACGCGTACACACACAGTACCTTTCACTATCGATTGTCCGCAGGTTACCATCTGTGAAACCACATGCCGCTGCTGCCTCCTCGGACGCCAGTGTGCATCTCGCCCTACCGCACATTCTTCAACAAATTAAAACCCTAACTAAAACCCAAGTCATTTGGACTTCTTGTCACGTGGCACAACTACATGGAGTTCTGCTGCATGGTTACGAAATTTAATATTATCTAATGTAACACAGGAAAACAACAAATATATTCATGAAACATAGCAAATGGAAAGAGTATACTTCTTAGCTTCTTAAGTATTTGGTAAAAATGGTATATATTACAATCCTCTGTGTGTGTGGCAGAAACAACATAAGAACATAATGTGTATTTTGCATGTAGAGTTGAATGAATGTGGCTTCAATATGTGTCTAAGTTGTGAGCTTGTGTTTACATCAATTTACGTCACTCAGCTCTATCCAGTAAATCGACCATGCATCGGAAGTGAAGAGTGTGCGGGTGAATGCCATAATCTGCAATCATCGATGCAAAACAAGCCTTGGCAGTCTCAACTGTGCCTCTTCTGCTACATGCAATGAGCAGAGATACAAAGCCTCCTCACTAGGCCCACCCAACACCACATTAAACTGGTTAAACACAGAAAACGCCTCATCGTGGTTACCAAAACATGAGTATGCATGTAACAAAGAAGTCCATGAGATATTATCTTGTTGTGGGTGTTTATCAAAGAGTTTCCTTGCTTGTTGCAGATGCCCAGTCTGGGCATATGCGGAGAGCATGGAACTCCAGGAGACTACATCCTTTTCTGCCATGGAATAGAATATCTCTTCAGCCTCTTCTACACAATGGTTTCCCGCGTGTGCATTTAAGATTGAGTTCCAGGAGACAAGGTCCTTCTGGGGCATACTATTGAAGAGCTCCTGAGCTTCATTGAGATGCCCGTATTGGGCATATGCACTAAGCATAGTATTGTAGCTGACTAAGTTGTGATCCGACATCCCATCAAAGAGAAGCTTTGCCTCTTCAAGTCGTCCGTTTTGAGAGTATCCTGCCAACATTGCGTTCCTTAAAACGAGGTCACTTACTGGGACGTCGTTGAATACTTTCTCGGCTTTCTCCACATGCCCAGAACGGGCATATGCAGATACCATGCTAGTCCAAGAACAAGCATCTCGTTTTGGCATGGAAGCGAACACAGTTTCAACCTCCCGCACTTTACAAGCCTGCGTATATGCCGCTAATAATGAGTTCCACGAAACCAGACTCTGTTCAGGCATTTTATCGAATACCATCTGCGCTTCGAATGTATGCCCTTCTTGAGCATACCCTGCTAACATCGTGTTAAACGACACCAAGCTGTGCTGAGGCATGTTGTTAAGGTGAATCCCTGCTAGTTCTATATGCCCCTTGAGTGCATATCCGCCAAGCAGTGTGTTCCACGAAACAATGTCTCTGTGAGGCATTCCATCGAATAAAGGCTTTGCATTCTGTAAGTCTCCTGTTTGAGTATATCCGGCAAGCAAAGCATTCCAGCATTTCAGACACCAGCAAGGCATGGCAAAGAAGGCTTCCTTGGCTTTCTGAATAAGTCGCTGCTGTATATATGCATGAAGTAGCATTCTAAAGCTTAGTAAGTCCCGCAGTGGCATTGTATGGAACATAAGAATGCATTGCTCACCTTGCCCGTTTTCCAGGTAAGCTGCTAACATTGTGTTACTGGAAGCCAAGTTCTTATATGGTAATATACTGAACAGAGCCTCTGCTTCTTGGAGATCCCCGTTCTGTGCATAACCATCTATCATGAGGTTCCAGCTGACTACATCCCTCTCTGGCATTGAATCGAATACATTCTTAGACTCGTTCAGATCCTCGTTATGGGTATATGCAGATATCATCTGGTTCGAAGCAATAAGATTTGGATATGGGAGAGTATCAAACATGTGTCTTGCTTCTTTAAGATGCCCGTTCTGGGCATATGCAGTTATCATGGCATTCGTGGAGACTGTATCCCAAGTTGACATACTATCAAATACATTCTTGGCATCTCGGACTTGCCCCGTTTGCGAGTATGCAACCAACATGGCAGTACAGGAGATCAAATCCTTCCCTTGTATAGAATCAAAAACGCGTCTGGCATCACGCAAATGCCCGTTCTCGGCATATGCAGTGAGCATAATGGTCTTTGAAGAACTCGTTTTATGTGTCATTTCTTTCTCAAAGAGCTCCCTGGCTTCATCAAAATGCCCAGTTTTGCAGTAAGTAGACAACATGAGACTCCATGAGAACGAGTTCTTGAGGAGCATTGAATCAAATACTTGACGAGCATGTTGTACACTCCCACATTTGGTGTACATCTCGATCAACTTGTTCCACATAAACACATCGTCCCTTCTAAGAATGTGTGTGGCAATGACATGGATTTCCTCGGCTCTAGACAGAGTTCTACAGGAGTGAATGGACTCCAGACAACTGCTTCGATCCATGCAACACATACATGTTGTGTCTGTTCCTGCATAAGTTGTAATATGCACCGGACATGCAGATTGTTTGCCTTGAAAGATTTGTAAATGTTCTTGTCGTTTTTAAAATTTCTAACAGCATTAAACTACTAAGAAAAAATTTTATGAATCCTTCAAATATACAAAAATGTAACTATTAAAATAAGCTTACCATCTATAGTTTTTGGCATTGATTAATTATCAATTATGTTATGATTATATATGTATTTATACAAAAAATAATAAATACACTTACAACCTCATATAGATGACAAGTTTAATTAATAATATTTTAAAATAAACATTACATAGATGATGTGTAGCACATGACAATACTTAACCTACCATCCTACCTAACTCAAGTGCACACCTAATGCCATTGTTATATTTTTACTTTATATTTTGAAAGTTAATTGTTATTATATACTAAATTATGTTAATAAGTCATAGATATAATAAAAAAAAACATCTTTACTTAGTGCACTTGAGTATTTAAGAATAATCTAATTGGATGTTCTTAAATATCTTTAAAAAATTATAAGCGAAGGTAGAACTTAAAAAAAAATAACTTATTTAATTTTACATCTCATTTAGATTCTTCCAGTGATGAGTAGGGGTTAAATTAGGTCTAAAGTTTATTTCTAAATAAAGGTGTCAGCAACCCACTTACATAAATAGAAAAAACAAGGATCGTATAACTTAAGTAAAGTATTTATAGGTGAACATTTTAAAATTCATTATCCTTCCTACAGATGCAAGTTTTACTTGTGTTATAGACACACACCTCTTTATGCCACCTTAATAAGTCACACCTATCATAGTTAAATTTGTGTCTTTGTAATCATGTATTTTGACTCATTAGGTGAAAATTGATCGTGTGAGTTTCTAACAATGTAGATTACCTTACCAAATTTGTAGATTTTTTAGTGTTGGGCTAACATTTGGTAAGCCATAAGGTTTTAATGACCCATGCACATAACACAGTAAAAAATTTGACAACTGTGAATATGATTAATGGCTCATTAAATGTCAACCTCACTTGAAAACCTTTTTAAAAAGTGGATTATTAAGAATGGCCACACACACTCTTAACTAGGTGCATGTACAATGAGTTGAGATGCATGGGCTAACTCCTTAGAATTTGACCTATATAATAGAACAATAATATAAGAAATATGTCTTAATGGTACATGTCAGACAATTCTTATGTGTTTATCTCATGCCATACTTACATTGTTAATGTGATTAATATAATATAATAATGTTTTCAATGTCCGTTCTAGTAAGACATGTGGTTAGAATTTTGGAAATACCTTTTCTTTGTATGTTCTTTCTACCAGTGGAGAATGGATAACACACATATTAAACTCCATAATAAAATTAAAATTCAAAAGTAATATAAAAAGAAAACATGTTATATTAATAATTAAAACATATAACAAAAATTAATTTATTAATATTTAAAATTTCTAATATATAAAGATCCTCAACTAAGTTCTTTTTTTTTTATTTGTTTTTCATTTTTCCTTTTCCCTTTTTTTCTTTCTTTACTTATTTGCATCTTGTTAATTTTTTATTTTTGTCCCTCTTCTAAGCTAAAGCTCATAAGAACCTCCAAAGGCATATCATGAGTTCAATGCTAAAGGGTTGGTGACTTTAGCAATGTTACATGCTTATACTCAAATAAACGTGTTGAGCCTTGGACATCTATTTAATGGAGGTTAGGTTTTTTGATTGGGTATGAAGGGTGTTAATCCTAAAGAAATGATATAAACATGTACTCACATATATACCCTATAACAAAAGTTAAGGCACTATCTCAAACACCTTGAGGAATTATTCTCATCCAAAAGTATGACCTTAAGCCTTTAATAGAGGTGCCCATGTGTGTGCTTCAAAGAAAGCTCTCACTAAAGAGCTTGAATTGTTTAACCCTTAAACATATTCATGTAATGTTAATGTATTAACTTGTTTAAGTCTTCTGAGGGTAAGATCTTAAGTTTGTTATAATGTTCTTTTTAAATTGGGGTTTTGAGAATAATCACTCTATGTTAAGCGTTTGAACTAGATCCTTATTGGTCATTAGGGTTGTCTTGGAAAACTTAATATTACTTATATATAATGATGATGTCAAATGATCATTTAGTGTGCCATGTGTTAATTCTTTGAGTCAAAACTTTAACATTTTTGTCATGTTAAATTTTAGGTATTGAAATAGTTATATAATTAGCACTTGGTGACATAGCTAAAGCAAATGAAGTCAGCAAGTCTAGAAAAGATTTCTGAAGCTTGTGAGTTGAAAAAGCATGCAAGGCATTCATACATAGCCATAAGTACTAGAGTTAAATTTGTGTTAGAGTTGGTTCATTCGGATTTGTATAGGTTAATAAAAGTTTGTTATAAAATCAAGTGTAGATATTTTATCCCTTTTATCAACGACTTTAACAGAAGGATAAATGTGTTTTTTCTGTAGAAGAAACAACAAGCCTTGAAGGCATTTAGATTTTCAATGTTCATGTTAAAAACTTTAAAAATTGGAAGTTAGCACAAACGAAAAAATAGAATATCTTAATAACTTATTAAAAGAATTTTATATTGAGGTTGAGACCAAGAGTCAATGAAGAATAAGATGCACTTCACAATAAAATGGTGTGGTAGAGTGGAAAAACAAAAACCATTATGAGGTGTTTGTTGGTGGATGTTCATTTTAGTAAACTTTTTTTAAAATAAAGTAATTACAATAGTGTGCACATTTCAAACAAGTGACTAATAATTGTGATGTTAGATATGACACAAAAAGAGACGGAAATATGAAGAAAACAAAATTGTGAGCATACTATCTATTTAATAAAAGAAGACTTAATTGTAATATTGAGTCTTATTTATGAATAAAAAAGTAAATGATATAAAAAATTCAATAATAAAAAAGAAAAGAAAATAAATAAATACAAAATTGATTTATAACTTGTGTTGAAATATGATGTTTTAGTTTTTAACATAAACATTATTTTGAAAAAGTTAGGTGAATATGGAATAAATAGATTTTAAAATGTATATAGTGTAATAAGATTTGAAACGATAACAACTCATTTTATATAAACCATAATGCAAAGTAATTGCATAACATTTGCTATATATGTTTTTTATGTTAAAAGTATGCAAAACTTAAGGATATCCAAGTCAGTGGCCATCACTTCTCATTTCTCATTATAAATGGATATCTACATAGTTCTACATGAACCATAAAAATATTGTGTTAACACATTATCACAATTGCCACTACCCCAAGACTCTTCTCTCTCTTTATTCATATGCACTACATGAGACCAAATTCTTCCTCTTGTACAAAGTTAAAAACGCATCTAGCATCACACAAATGTCTATTCTTAACATATGCAAATGTGAGCATAATGGTCTTAGAATTGGTTTTATGTGTTATTTCTTTATCAAATAGCTCCTTGGTTCATTATGTTAAGGTGCTGATTTGTCATTATTTGATTTTACTAGGTCATTAATTCATTAGTGTAGAATCATTATGTTGAGGTGCTGATTTGTCATTATTTGATTTGTTTACTAGGTCATTAATTCACTAGTGTAGAATCATGACTATTCATTTGTATATATATCTTTATGATGATTTGAGAGACATTTCATTTATATGCTTTCGCTTTCATTTTGACATAGTATCAAAGCCTTAGGCCTTGATTTTGGAATTGAAAAAGATGGAGATTACTGGCCGAGATGCTAGTGAGGAGGATGAGCCATCGGATGATGCTATGGAGTGATTTGATTTGAGCATTGAGAAGTGCTCTAAGATTAGCGCTGCCATTTTAGGGTGCTACCCTAGATACTTGCATTTTAGGGTGTTGCCCTAGACACATGCATTTTAGGCCACTCAAGACTAAGATTGACAAGAGGCAGATACACACATGGACCATGTTTTTCTTGATCTCCTATGTTGCAGGTATGTTGCAGGCACCAATTTTGGCAATCAACCTGTTATGACACACAACATGTGTGTCAGGCGCCACTTGAAGGGAGTGGCAACACCACTTTGAGGGGGTGGTGTTTAGCCCTAGTGAGATGGGCTTTGTTGCAAGCGGACTTGCCTAAGGTGATTGACCATGGTTAGAGCTAGTCTATTGAGATTAACTAATGTCTTAATTTCTGATTTAGGAGATCATGACTCAAGCATCTTAGAGTCTAAGGGGGTGTGTTGAGGATTGCTGATTTGTTAGCCTTTGATCTGCCTACTAGGTCATTGATCCATTAGTGTAGAGTCATCTATTCATTTGTGTGTGTGTGTGTGTGTGTGTGTGTGTGTGTGTGTGTGTGTGTGTGTGTGTATATATATGATGATGATGATTTAAGAAACACATTCCATTTATATGCTTCCGCTTACATTCTATCACATTATAATATCCATTTTTGTAATAAATAAAACATGAGACTTAGTTCTTGAGAAACATTAAATCAAATATTTGATGAGCATCTTGTGAACTTCCACATTTCATATACATCTTAATATACATGAGTGAATAGCTTCTAAACAATTGCTTTGATCCATGCAACACATACATGTGTATGTTCCTATGTACTAAACACTCACACACATCACTATATACAAACAAGTATGTCCACACTAAATTGTTTGCCTCAAAATGCATATATGCCATTAGCTTGAGCGTATCTTTCAAATGCCAAGGACAAGATAATAAATCAACCATGCATCTACAAAATTGCTTCTTTTACACATAAAATGATTTACTACCATTGACATATGTGACTTGCTTACACCTCTCCTCTTTGACTACATACAATTATAATTAACCCAAAGCACGTCTCATTTAGAACATAAACAAGTTATAATTGTTTTATAAATGTGTTAGCCTTGATGTTTTAGATGAAGGTTATACACTATAGCCTTGAGAGGACACATAGTACAGTTTAAAATGTTAAATTATGTGAGTGACTAGGGATAATGTTAGAATGAATATGTTAAATTTGATTGTTTAAATGTTTAGGATATAAATGTGGTTATCATATATCAACCCTCATTGATCGAATGGATGAGGTTGATTAAATTAAATAATTTTTCAGAGCTAGTGGTTAAGAATATTGTGTTGAAGGGTTAAGGTTGAGAATTCTCAAGACCTAGAGGGTCAAGGGCATATGCAGCTATATATGAGGCATTATACTTTCATTATCCTATATGGTCTTCTTTCCATGTGGCCATTTTATTATCCAGTCCTTGCCTATATGGCCACTTTTATTACCCACTCGTGTGGCAGATATTAACCATGTGTCAATGTTAAAATAACAATGCATTAATGGTAAATCAAGAGTAAAAATATGGTTTTTTTTTTATCTCTTTCTTATATTTTTTATATTTCTCATATCCTTACAATGTCAAATATTAAATTTCTTTCTATGCTTAATTTTTTTTTATGTTTTTAAAGATATAATTTTCTTGCAAAAACACTTTAAATTTTTGTGTTAAACTTGATTTGTTTCTTATCCATATAATTTGTGAGAAATGTAATGATGGTGTTATGAAATCAAAGGTAATACAATAACTTTTATTAAAATTAAGTCAAAATATAAGCGTTGTGATACTACAACATGGTTGTTAAAAATAATTTATCATTTTTAATTAGGCTTAAGATATTTTATTAAAATAAAGGCATGTATTATTAATTTAGAAACTCTCATTAACTGTATAATAACCATTTAAAATAGAAATCAATGTATTAGTGGTTATGTAAGGATTTTATAAGTATATAAAATAAGTTTAAAGGTAAATGTCATAGTTCTAACCTGGTGAGTTGACTACTTAGGTAAAGATTGTGAGATATGTGGAATATGTGGGCAAAAAGACTCAAGCATAACTGAGTCATCATGACTAAGGGCCCTCTCATAAACATTAATTGACCCTTTGCTTAGTTGGCATAAGGAGATAAGGAAAGGTTCTGACATTTGGTATCAGAGCAGTCTCGGTTCGATTCTCATCAGAGGATGAACTTAAGTAAAGCTCATGCCACTAAGGTTGGTGCACTTATCCTTGCCTAACTAAACCCCTCGATCACATGTGTACAGCCAAGCGAGTTGGGTGTGAGTTAGCCAAGTCCTCATCAGAGGATGAACTTTAAGTAAAGCTCATGCCACTAAGGTTGGTGCACTTATCTTTGCCTAACTAAACCCCTCGATCACATGTGTACAGCCAAGCGAGTTGGGTGTGAGTTAGCCAAGCGGCTTTGTGATCTGGCCTAATTGACATGTGAGGCGACTCCAGAAGGGCATGAATAGAAACGCTTCTGGCTCCACCTTCTGGAGGAAGGGCATGAATAGAAATGCCTCTGGCGACTCCAGAAGGGGGCATGAATAGAAATGCCTCTGGCAAGGAAGCCATAGTAGCAACCCCTTGAGTATGTGGATGAGGGCGTCCACTTTCTCAAATGGGTGGAGAGTGCCATAGTTCTAACCTGGTGTCAAGCATGAGTAGAAACGCCTCTGGCTCCACCTTTTGGAGGAAGGGCATGAATAGAAATGCCTCTGGCGAGGAAGCCATAGTAGCAACCCCTTGAGTATGTGGATGAGGCATCCACTTTCTCAAATGGGTGGAGAGTGCCATAGTTCTAACCTGGTGAGTTGACTACTTGGGTAAAGATTGTGGGATATGTGGGCAAAAAGACTCAAGCGTAACTGAGTCATCATAACCAGGGGCCCTCTCATAAACACTAATTGGCCCTTTACCTAGTTGACATAAGGGGAGAGGGAAAGGTTGTGACAGTAAACAAATTGAAATACAATGGGCTTTCGATGGTATGGAATGTGATTCAACTAATATATTTATGAATTAATTAATAAAAACAT